>JAPMOB010215324.1:0-23561 GCA_029875015.1 Lepomis gibbosus
CACCAGGGGGGCTCCGTAGCCTTCAGTACATGTGACCAAACTACCACTCCACTTATTACACTCTCATGCTTTCACAACCATGCAGAGGTTACTGGCGTGGTGCAGACCAAAATATCAGGCTAATGTTGAAATGATTCTGTTACTGTCTAACACACACTTCAGTTGATCTGGACTGGTGGGATCTTGGCAGTTTTTAAATGTTCATTTCATATTTCTTTAAAAAAAAAAAAAAAGAAAGAAAGAAAAAAAAACCCGTCCCTGAGGATCCAAAGCTTCACTTTCATTTTTGGACTAAGAGGCCTCTGTGGGCTGCTGAGCTTCTCTGAATACCAACTGTATGAAATATGAAGCTGGCTTTGTCCTCTGGCCCCTTCTGTCACTTCCTGTTCCTTCAGTGAGGCCTCCACAGCTTCCTAAGGAACTCCACCTCTTACAGGAAGTGGATCACAACTTCGGTAACCTATTCATGTGTCGTAATCTGTTGCACAACACCTAATACCACACACTTCCACATTCCAGCTGCAGTCACACAGGAAAAAGAGCAGCGGGGGCAGAGTTTCCTCGGCTGAGACCCCAATAGTCATGAACTGCACACAGCCCACCATCTCATCTCCAGTAGTTGAACTGATCCTGCCTGCTCGGGACATAAACTCGCATGCTACAAAAGAAAACGATGACAGGAGGACATTGTGAGAGGAGGGGCGGGGAGTCTATGGAGAGAAGCCTGCTGCCATGTGGAAAAACACTGCCGGGAGGGGGGGGGGCGCTGAGCAGTCCCACGTTCCACTCACAAGTCTTCAGTGGAATGACAAAACGTGTCACGTCAAGCTCAGCGTAGCCACCATCCCTCTAACGGCACCCTTCAGGCACTCAGCTCTGCAGGGCCTCATGGAGCTACAGCAGCCAGGCTGAGCCTCCACCGGCCCTCAGAGACCACACGACACCACAAGGGGAGAGCAATAACCCAGCATGCACAGCTCAGGCGTGTCAGACAGTGACAGAGACAGTTCTGTCTCTGGTGGACAGACGTACCTGCTGTGACACTGTGAGTCTGAGCTGTAAGGATTGGTGGAGAGGGGAGTGGGCGGGCTTGCTGGGGTTCTGCATGGCCTTTGTCCAGTGGGATGTAAAAATAGGAATTGGTTACCTTTTGGATAGGAGGCAGTCTCTTACTCTCCCTGTGGACTGCATCCAGCGTCTCAATGTGCATCTGAACGATATCTGGAAAGAAAGGGACAGATGGATAAAGATGCAGGACGGAGATGAAGTCTGATGATGTGCAAAGAGATCCCGCCGCCTCCATACCTGGTATCATGGTGTGCAGAGCCTTAAGGTGCTCGTTGGTCACGCCGCTCTCGTTACACACTTTGTCTACGAAGCGGTTTATAAAGCGCACCACAGAGTTAGCCACGTCCGAGCTCTCAGCATCTTCGAAGCCGCTCTCTGTGTCGTAGCTCTCCGCCATGCTGCCGGCAATGCTGCAAGACAAATCATCATTTCTTTGTCTCCACTTTAAGCAACCAGCTCCAGTCCACAACAAAGTAACATCTGAGCCTAGCCTCTTTGTTGATGAAGTATATATGTTCGATTACACACACTCCAGCCTCCCTTCAAAAGAACAGTTTCTCCTTATAGGCTGAATAAGAAGTTGTCATGTTTGAACTGAGGCTTCCTCTGACCCGTTATGAGTTCAGTGTGTTACCTTTACCAGTAGTGCAAGCATGCCGCTATTGATTTGCAGTTACAGTACCGCTGCATCTGGCTGTGACGCAATGACATCACTTCCTCCTACCCTCCTTAATTCTAGAGAAAAATGTCAGCACCATATACTGTGACCACAACATCCCCCTCCCCCCATTTCCTGTCACCTCTCTACTGCCCGCCTCTAAAGGCAAACTCTCTTTGGCCCTACATTGTGTGCATTAACTGCTCATCTTTTTCTTTTTTTATTTGACATGATTTCTATCTTCAATGAAAAATTAATATTAGATGAAATGATAGCAGATCATAAATGAAAACTCAGTGTTTTAAAAGCAAATGCTTATGCAAACACATGCTACATTTTTACTATTTTGAAAGTACTAATTAGTTCAGAAATAAAGTTTACTTTCCTGCACCATGCAACTACCTCCTGCTGCGACCTGTGCAATGTTCCATATCAATCACATGAAAGGTGTATAGTGTATGAATACCTCCTATTTTTATTTTTCTATTACATTTAGTATTTATCTATTAGATTTTATTTAATGTGTTTTTTCTTTATCTTTTGTGTTGTGCTGTATGTGTAGCAATTTTACAAACATCTGCCATATTTTGACTGACTGAATAATAATAATATAGTGGTTATATCTATACTGCCCAGCTCTTGTCAGAAGGTGACCTCTGACACAGACACATATCAGTCTCTACTTGTCCTTCAGAGGTCTAGGTGACTTTTTCCCCCTATGACGGCTGATACCTGTTTGTGACGTAGCTGTTGCTGACGCTCTCCACGTCTCCGAGGCCAGTGGTCCTCAGCAGGCGGTTCTTGCTGGTGTCCAGCGGCAGCAGCAGGTAGCTCATCCTGTTGGCGTAGTGGATGGCCTGGCTGAACACCGTGCTCTCTTCCTTCTGCACGCGCTCCGCCTGCATTTCCTTGCTGAGCGTCGGCCACAGCCGGTTCTGCTCTGACGCCAGATCCAGGGCGCTGATTTCCCTCCCGCTGCCTGACCCGTCCTGCTGCTCCTGGGAACAAATCAAAAGAGGTTTATTAATGATTAATCATCTCAAGACAAAAATGACACTCTGCTCAGTTGGTGGGGAGACTGACTCATTAGTCTACCAGCAGTTGTGGCAGATTTTATCCAAAGATTCACCCAAAAACATTTTACAATGTGCAAGTCTATAATTCCTCATTTCTTTGTCAGCTCTAATACCATATTGAGTGCAACAAAGGTGCTCACAGAGTTTTTCTGCTGGTGTCCGTCCTCTGTCTCCAGGTACAGAGCTCTGATGTGGTTCTGGACATCGCTGTAGAACATGGCCTCCCAGAACTGCATTGTGGTCCACACCATGTGCTCCTGTACGCAGCTGTAGGCAAACTGAGTGATGCCCGCGCCCAGTTTCTGTCAGACAAACACAGGGAGAGACTTTTACCTGGGAGACAAGTCAATTTAAAATGTCTGAAGATTCAGAAATGCAGTATGCATGTTCAGATAAAGACATCCCGCCAACCTCAAAATCCCCTAACTCAATGAACTGTCAAACCATGAAAAATGGATTCTTATTCGCTTGAATGGGTTTTAAGCTGTGGTTAAAGCTGAGTTTGGGCAGTGTGGAATGACTTTAATGATGCTGGTTATGAACTTACTCTGCAGAAGGCTGTTACAAGCGGAAGGAGGGCAGCTGCAATACCGTGCTCATCTATGTGTGAGCAGTCCTGGAAAAGAAACAGATGAATGATGTGACATCTTGCAAACCGTAAAACACATCTTCTAAATGACTTCTCCTTTTGCATCATTAAAGTCTCACTGAAATGGCAGAATTGTGCCTTTTTTGCAGTCAAAAATTTAGTCCAAGTCATTTTCAATGGTCATTGTTTTTGCCACGTAAGCGGTGTGACTCTGGCCCAGACTGAAATATCTCAACAACTACATTCATGGTTCCCAGAAGATGAATCCTTTGCTGAAACCCTGACTGTTAATTTGGTTAAGACGTTCATGCCACGCTCAGAATAAATTGTAATAACTTTGGTTCTCCTCTAACTTTTCCTCTAGCGCCACCTTCAGTTCAAAATTGCGATTTGACGACAACTTTAGATTTAGACGAAGTACCTGAAAAACAAATGACTTTACCATCATGCTCAGCTTTACTTTGCTTGGTGCTAAAAAAATAGTTAGCACATTAACAGGCTAAGCTAAGACTGGGAACATTGTAAACATCTGCTAAACGCATGCATGTTAGCATTGCTGTTGCGAGCATGTAGCATGTTGACGTAAGTGTCTGAGTAAAAGCGGAGTCATCATGCCAGTAAGCATTACTGCTTTAAACAAACAGAGTGAGATCAGAGAGATTTACGATGCTCTATCATTATCACTATGATTTTTTATACAGTCATATCATCACCTGACGACATCTCTCTGTTTTCCTGCCATGCAATTTAATGAAGTAGTACATCTAACTGTCTAATATTTGCAGGCTCACCTGTAAGGTGCAGTTCATCATTCGGACAATGTAGTCAAACTGCTGGTCATCCAGCACAGCTCGGTTCTGTAGGACGTGCTGATTGAGCTCCTGGGTCAAACAAATCCGGGCTGCCCGACCCTTCAAAGCCCGCAGTACAGCTGGCATTAACTGGACAGGGGAGATGAACCAGTTTTTAGTTACAGTACTGCTAAGTAGGTATGCAGTGTTTGTGATAGAGTTCATCACGCTGCAGAAAACTCTCCTCAACTGTCCAGTCAGTCATGCAGAGTCGCTCTTACCTTCTTGGCCTCCAGCATCTTGTTCTCAAAGATGTATGTGATACAGTTCCTGACCACCTCCAGCCTGCGGGCGCTGTTAGCCATCACGTTGCCGTTCCTGTCCACGACGTCTCCTGTGGAGACATGAGAGAAGAGATCAGACACATTCAACAGTGCAGCATAGAACTTGGCGCCCATTAAACTCACACTGTGAGACCGCCTGAGTGACCAGATCACACAGGAAGTTTAAGGTGCAAGTAGAGATGTTGGTGTTACATTGTTTACAAATGCAACCAACAAACTGAACATCTGCTACCTTACCTTTGTTAAGTGTTTACCTTCTTTAGTCTAACCAATACCATTTTTTGGGCATCTTTTAAAACATCACTGCTACACAAATTGATCATACTGAAACACTTTCAGACCTGGATTTTACCAAATTACACAACAACACAGCTCTCTCCCCCGCTCACCCAGTGGGGGCCCAGATGGCACCATTCTCTTGAGCTCCGCCTTGACCACAGGAGGCGCAGTCTTGAGCTTGGCGGCAGCGTGGTCGATGAAGAGCTCTACCGCAACGTCGTCCAGCCCTGGGAAGAGCGTCTGATTGTGTGCAGAGTTTTGGCTGTTTTCTGACGGTCGCTGGACTTTGTGCATTGCCACAGCGGGGTAAGGATTCTCCTAGAGGGAGGGAACGACAGAGCGACAATAAGGTGGGGACAAAGTGCAGAATAAGGGGTAAGTAAGAGATCTTCCTCGAGAAATGCCATTTGTCATCGGTTTCATTAGAGAACATACATTTTTGAAGAGCTGCTCAGCCAGCTCCTTGACGTGGTTCATGACTTTGTGTGGACAGGTCTCCTCTTGTCGTATCCGCTCCACCTGATTGGCTACCAGCTGTGGAAACAGGACAAAGAAGTTTCATTGGGGGAATCAGACCTTGTGACGGGGGCAGATAAGCGGTTAGCGTTGGATGGTGATGGCACAATGGATAAGACACATGAGAGACACACGTGAGAGACCCGGGTTCAATCCCCCACTGTGATCCATCTACCAATGTGTCCCTGAGCAAGACACTTAACCCCTAGTCCAGAGGCGTGCAACCTCTGACATGTATAGCAATTGTAAGTCGCTTTGGATAAAAGCGTCAGCTAAATGAATAAATGTAATGTGATGTAGCTTCGCAGCAGCTAGTGTAGCCACAGTTTGCTAACCCACAACTTAGCTAAAGTTAGTAACATTACTTGCTGTGTCATTGTTTGCTCTGTATCATAGTATGGAGTTGATTTCTCCAGAATCTTACCCTAATTTGGGACACTTATGAATCATCATGAGTCATCACAGGTGTCATGTGGTTTGACTGTAACTTTTACAAAATGGGAGTTTGTCAGCAGTTCCATTGTGTGACTTTTTGAGGGCACTGCATAGAGCACACAATGGACACTCAACTAAAACCAACAGTAAATGTATAGTAAATAGCACTATATAGTAAATGTAGATTTTCCCTTCTCTGTCTTAATCACCCTAATCTCTCCTTTTTCAAAGAAAAGTAAACACAATCAAAAAAAAGTCTAGCAGTGCACAACGTGCTGACGGACTCACGTCATCAAAGAGGTCAGTGGCTCTGTAAGGAGGCCCTCTCTCGGACACGAAGCCTGCAAATGCCATGCCGTCCAACACCTTCATGAGGAAGTCATCCTCTGTCAGCGCCCTCTGACCCAGGAAGGCAGCCTGTGGAAACACATGTTGCACTAATCTGATGCTGTTCTCCATCAGGAAACTCGGCACACGCACGCCGCCCAGCCTCTCTTTGAACACACGAGCAGCTGGGTGACAGGTCTGAGGTGTTATCATGTGCAGTGCTCTTTACAGACCTTATGGAAGCGGATCACTGGTTCTGGATGAATGCGGATGATGTGTAAACACCAGCGATAGCCCTGGAAGAGTCGAGCGAACAGCCACAGGAAAACTCCCCGGATCTCCTTATCCTGAAACACACACAACAGTCAAGTTAAAGCCAAAACACACACACACCTAAAAGGAATAATGGTAGGACAAACTGAACTGGACACATTCTGGAAAACCTAAAGACTCCTGGACCACAGATTTAATCAAGTTACACTTTTGATCAGTGATCCTGTCAGATCAGAAAGAACGTACAGACTGTAGACTAAATCTGCACATTTCAGACTACATTATTGGCTAAGGGTATGAGAAATTTGGAAATTTGGCTGTGCAAATACTTTATTCTGGTGACGTCTTTGATTGCAGTGAGCCATTTTAAAGTCTATTGATAAGTGTTGCCCAGAATGTGTCATTGTGCTGACTTTAGGGCCTACATGTTTATATGCTGCTTTACAAAGACAACCAGAGCTAATAAAAAATGCTTTCATTTAGTTAATTTTTTCACAAGAAACATAGTGAAGAGATTTCCACTTTATTAAAGCTTCAATATAAATTTCAGACTGCCCAGAACTTGACGGCTTCCTGCCTTTTTTTTTCAGACCGAAGCTGTGTTTTTCCTACCTGGATCTTTGGTGCGGAGGGTTGCGTGGACAGTGGGGGAAAGGCATGATCAGCGACTTCAAGCTCTGGATCCAAAACCTGCAACAACAAACATGAAGCCACCATCAATCACCGTCTAACTACTCTCACAGCCGTTCTACTGTAGCTTGTTCACAGTGGAAATCTGTTTTGTGCGGTAACTGAGTCATGAGCAAGGCCTGAGATAAATCTAGTGATTTCTAGTGACAGCGTACCAGAAGAAGAGTATCAGGTATGGCCTTGGATGGGATTAAATCATAATGTGATGAATTTTAATATAAGTACCTGTGTCTTTTTTAAGATACTGTCACTTTTAGTACCAAAGCTTGTTGTTGTTTGTCTAGCTTTAAGAAAAGCAGAGTTATTTACACTGCATGTGGAAACACAGAAGCATTGGCAACAAACACAGTCAACAAATACTACATTGGAAACAACCTTTAGTCTCAGGCAGTTACATGAACATTCATTCAGCTACCTGTAAGTAGAGCACAGCAGCTAAGCCCTGGTTCACAGTAGCTGCCCAACAACCTACAGCAGCCTCGTTCCCACAACTTTTCACCCAAACCAGCTTCTACCTTTGCCATTCAACAAACTAAAGACCCACTACACAAATCCCCTGATCAGTTTTCCAGCTTCGCAGTTATCTCTCCTTGTGTCTTGTTTTAGTGAAGAGGGGTCAGTCCACCTGTGTGAGCTGATCGGAATTGCCTTTGGGTCTGTTTGGGTCATTCGTCCCCCACTTAAGCAAATCTACCACAAACTAAGCAGGCTGAAACTGGCTCAGTCGGAGCTACAATCCTGCGGGTTATAAATCTGTGTTGGTGTCCATACACGCAGCTCAGCTGGCTGAGGCCACAGGCCTATAACCCAGCAAACTTCTATAGAGACACATTTCCAGCTCTCATTGCATCAATGCAGAGCAAGGACCACAACACACAAGAGTCTCCAGGTTAGAAGCCATAAGGCACACAGAGCAAGCTGAGACAGAAACAGTCCCACTCACACAAACACGTGGGAGGATTCCTACATTTCACAACAAAATCACTTTATTTTTTTGTTTTCTATTTATTTTGAACCTTGTCATCTTAGGCATTTAACAGATGCCCCGGTCAGTGGGTCGAGGTGCAGGACACTCTGACACACAGCTGTTGGTAGGAAAATCTAAATCTAAATCAAAAACAGCTCAATTCTTATAGGATCTATGGGACAAAATGAAATCTAATAAGGGTCTGTGGTTTAGTTCCTTGCAATAAGTCTTTTAATTGGCTTGCTTTTTTAAAAGGGCATGTGCACAGATACAAACTAAAGATAACAAAACAATAAAAATGATATAATTAAGATAAAAGTGCAGTGCAGTAAGTTTTGTGATTAGATATTGTGTGTTAGAAGATAAGAGGCCAACGGGTAGACGTAGGGAGAGGAATAATTACTCATTTTAATTTAATCTGAGATTGAGGTGGACTGCTGAGTGAAGGGTTTTCAGATCTACCAATAAGAACGACTGAAGGTTAGATGGTGGACACAGCGATGGCCGCCGCTGAGGTCGTGGCCATTCTGCTGTTTGTATAAGTGAAAAATCTGAAATCACTAGTTCGTGTTTCACTAGTTATTTTCTACAAGTTCAGCACCCTGATGAAATCCAAAGTCAAGAGACAAGTGTCTCAATATATTTTAGAGTGAAAACTGAGAGGATGTGAACACATTTATCCACAAGTGGGAATTTAATCTCACTATTTCTTTGCTTTGTCCGGGTTAGGATAAAAAAGAGAATGTGTAATGTTGTCAAGTTTTGTCAAAGATGAGTCAAAATAAAAACTTCTAATTATTTGTCCATGCATTATGATAATCTTCCATCTGACATTTGATTGGGCTATAAAATAAAATGTGCAGTTCTTCTATGCAGATCATGCTGCACATGATCCAACTGCAAACGGATAGTTTGTTTTAGCTTTTTTCCTCGACGTCTGCAAAGAGACGCTGTATCTTCAGCTGCTATTTTATTAAAGAAACAAAAACAGGACAATGCATTTCTTGTCCGTGGGAAGAGCGTGTTTGATTCCAAAACTTTTGGCTCCTCACAGCATCCAAACACGCACTGGGCATATCTGAGCGAGAGTGGAGACAGGGAAGTGAATGTCAGCTCCAGCCTCTCTAAAATAAACACATTCTACCCTCTGCCTCAGTGACATCACATCTCCAAAAACTCCAGCCCCGTGCAACCGGCAGAGGGGAAACTGACCTCTGGTCTTTTACCCGAAACAAACCAGCTATCGAGGAAGGGATGAGGAGAATTCCCGCACGACTCACCCAGTGCAATCAAGATAACTAGAAGCAATCCATTTCAACTAGAGATGGATTAACAATGTTTGTCACTGAGATGATTTTATCTTATTTTAAGCAGATATTTTTTTCACGAGCCTGATGTAGAGAGTCAGCGGTGGAGGAGGCATTCAGATCTTTCACTTCAGTAAAAGTAACAATAGGAAAATGTAAAATAGTCATGACTGATTTACAATATGATTAACAGAAAAACACAAACATTGAAATTCTCTGATGATCAAAGTTAAATAAATGATTGAAAAAGTCCACCCATCCCCTTAACTTCATATTTATAAGACAGCCCTGACCCACTTATACTCAAGGCTGTGCTGCTGCAGCTGGTATCAGCTTTATCAGCAGATATCAGCAGAAAATAAATGTCAGAGCCACCTTGCAGTCTGGATTCTCTCTATTCTTAGATTCATTTGCGGAGATTTGTGTTTAATTTGACATTAAACAGCTATTAGCCATGCTAGCAGCATTTTTCAAGGGATGGCGATATCAGTTGGTCGGTCCACCACTTTGGTCTAGACTGAAATATCTCAACAGCTACTGGCTGAAGTACAGCCTCACCGAGCTGCTAGTGTGGCTGTATACTAGAGTCTTGCTAATCAATGTTGTGAAATCTAAAGTATATCCACTGTTATTTAGTTCAGTTACAAATAAAACATAAAAAAAGAGTTAAGGGGAATTAAGATTTCATGAACTTTTATGATTTAGGTGATTTACACATTTTATAAGACTATAAGACTACTTTGGGTTTGTGCAGACTGTTCAAAACTCTGGTTCACTACTCTGAGAGGATAGCTCTGCTGATATGTCAATAAAAATGTTAGCCCATAAAGGTTCTGCATGAAACACCACCAAGTTCAAGACAATACACTGTACTAAATTATATTGTGTTAACCCACTGTTCCTTATTATGTTTTGCATGTGACTGCAGTTCATCCAGTAAATGGATCATAAACTGCAGGTAACTTCCTGCGACAAATTTATTGTGATCCACACACCTGACGCACGCAATAAAATGAGTAACAACAAATCCCGCAATGATACAGAACCATCCCACATTTGTTATGTAATGTACAGACAGTAAACAGTGCCAAGAAAGAGAAGCAGGAAATAAATGCATGCATTCTGCATATCTATACGACAATAAGGAAACTGGGAAATAATTTGTTTACACACTTAGATAAACAGATAAAAATGATTTCCCAGAATGGGCTGTGGCTGCAGAATGCGGTAAAGTCCTTGATATGAAGTCGCATTATTTAGACTTCAATGAGGTGTTATGAATTGGCAATATATAAATACAAGTGAACTGAATTGAGTTGGCAGCATCATATCACCGAGCTTCAACTAAAACTGGCTGATCTATAGTTACTAGGGGTGTGATGAAATTTCTCGTCAGGCAAAAAGCTGTCTTGCGAGATTCATGCAACAAGCCACACATTGCTTTTCTCACGCAGTGAAATACAAATGGATAACTGATAAGATAAGCTCACAAAGCGAATCAACTCTGCCCAGCTGATGACACTGGCGTATGCCCTGATAATATTCAATTCAAGTGGTAAATATAACAATGGCATTTATTCATTTAGCTGCAGCTTTTTGTTCAAAGTGACTTGCAATTGCTATATATGTCTGACTTTTTTTTTCCTGGAAAGAGAACACAGATACGTGGGAGAGATTCTGAGTGTAGAAAGTTTGAGCAGAAAACCTACTGAAACACAGGAGCTATTAAAATCCAGGAGTTTCTAACTGAACTTAAATGAAATAATTTCTCACTGAGGTGAAAAGGTGCCACAATTACATTTAGAGAGGTTACTTCCTCAAACAAAGACACAAAGCTCCTCTTTGTGTCTTTGTTTGGGGAAGTCACCTTTAAATAACGACTCAGAAGGAATGACATTACATGAGAAAAGTTGATCTACAGGAGAAACAGATCTGAAAACAGCACAGAATCTCATCACACCCCTACTGTGAAGCTGATGCTTCGTCTGCACGTTACGCTGTACCTTGCCTTCTTGTTGTACAGTGGCCTTAAGCTTGACACAACATAAACTTTAGAGTCACACAGGGAATAAAAGTAGCAGCCGCCACCCCTGGGTAACTTGTTGGTGAGTGAAATCCTCGGGCCATTTGCTGTTTTGACGGAAAAATGTACAGAAAAGATACGCTTACGGTAAGCATATTGTGGGGATCGGCCTGCGTCACACACACAGCCACCTGTCAGCTCAGGAAATATCTGTGAAATTACATTTCAAACTAAACGCACAAGTCCAAAAGAGGCCCAGTCTGTCTTGAGTTACAGCCTGGTTACAGCCAGTGAGTTGTTTACCATCATCGGAGGCTGCAGGGGAACTCCAGTGTTGTTGGAGAATTACTAAGCTTGTCTATTAAACACGAGAGGCATCACTTGGTTTTATTTTTGTTGGCCAATTTTTCAACTGAACCTCAAGCTGAGTATTTTTTGTTTGCTCAATTATTTTCCGAAAATCGTTCAGCCCTACTATTTGGGTTACAAATATCCAAACATTGCACCAAATTTCTAAGTTTACCAGTCTGAGCTAAAATTATAGCAATCACTAAAAACAAAAATCCTGTAAATATTAACTACACAAAACCAAAATTAAACCTGAAAATAGTAACACAAAGAAATAAGGGGAAAACAATCCCTGAAGTGCTTCCTGGCACTCCAACCATTAAAGCACCACAAGGGAATTTATTGCTCAGCTGAAACCACCCACTGCTTGTTAATATCATTTCCCAGTACTCAGTAGTAGTGTGTATTATAGGTGTGGTTACCATTGAGAGCACAGTCTGGGTCTGCTGGAGGAGCGGTTCGGGCAGCAGGGAGATGTGGACACACTCTGGGATTGTCACTGTGCCACCGTCCAGGTCAGCGATGATCACATCCAACTGAAAACACACACATAAGAACACTGTTCATCTCAGCTTCTGAGGCTGTTGATAAGAAACACTGCAGCGGGGAACACACAAGACGATTACAGCGACTGAAAGACAAACACAGACGAAGTCAACAGCTGCTCATTACGGGACGGTAGCTATCAAACAACAAAACACACATTCATGTTTCACCGCAGACAGCAGGGAAGGCTGCCCAAACAACAACCTCTGACCCCGGTGACCGCTCATACATTGATAATGGGCGTGTGACTACTGTACAAAACAGTGGCTCGTTGTGATGTGAGACAAAGGCTCCATCAGTGCGGCATGCAGCAGCAGCATACGGTCAGACTCCTCTAACAGGAGCATTCATTACACTCATCAGGCTTTAATAAGACAGCAGCAATTTTTTTTCTTTGATCTTGAGATCTAGACACTAATTAATAGCATGTATATTGGTACAATTTATCTTGGCAAGCGTTGTAAAGAGTACTGTATTAGAATCTACAGGTAGGCAGGTAACAAACAGCCAGATGGCAGCAGGGGCAGTTTATTAAAAGACACATGAACCGTTGCTTAATGGGTCAGTGAGAGAAATGAACTCTCTGGTCCTCTGGTCCTCTGGTCCTTTTTGGGGGCACGTTTATTAAACTAAGGAACATTTTATTCAACTTTTAAGCTTCTTCAATTATATCCCATTTCTCTCCCACAGCTGGAAAGTCGCAACAGGTGCTCCAGCTTCCAACAGTGCATGCTGGGTATTTTAATGATACTGGTTGTTTGTTTATTGTTGATGGAGTGGGTTGTGTGTAGCTGGCATTTTGTCCTCCGGCTGGCTGTGTGGTACAGTTACTGCTGCCTCAGAGTGGGTCCCTTGTTGCTTTCTGTTCAAGAGCTATTTTCATTTTCTCTTTCAGGACGTACTGTCAACAATCTGCCATATAACAACGATGGGGGCGACTGCAAATGAGGGACAAGGTGGAGTAAGATCTAAGATAAATGCTGGCTTAAAAAGTAGTGTCAAAGCAGGGGTACTGCCACATGGAGTGTTGCCCAGACTGCTTTTAGTGGAGTGCTGTGGTGGGGGCACTCCACTTTGGTGGTCATCACTTTTACACATACAGATTTAAAGGATGGGTTCACATTCTTTTGAGTCTGGCTTAAAACAAGTTTTATATGCCCATATGTATATGTCAAGTGTTGATGTAATTATTCTTCCTGTCCTTACGGGCTGGAAAAAAACTTCCTAAATGTTTTAATGTAAGTGACACCACTCAGTCCTTGTCTAGTACAAAAATGCATCCGAAATATACCATATAGCTTAAAGCTACTGGGGCTTGAATAAGGCTCATGAGAAAATGACCTCATGACCAATAGAGTTCTTATCCAAATACACAGCAGCACTGTCACATTGGTCTGTTGTATTGTAATGATGAGAACCCACCAATTCTTGTGTCTCCGAGCGAAAGAATGAATTGACACCGATGATGAAGGGGGTGGGAGTGCTCAGGACCTCTAGTAATTTCCCCGGCAGGATGGGAACGTAGGTGAAGCTGAAAGCGACACAAACGGGAAGAGATTTAGCACGTCTGCTGTCAATTATATCAATCATGCTTATATCGGAAATAAAATACAAATAAAAGAGAACAGCCAGAGAAACCTCTAAAGACACAGCCCTGAGAGACTGAGGACTGGAATCACACCTGTATTTGAGGGGGAACATGATGGCCAGCAATCCTCGGCAGGCGTCTGTTAGTCTCTGGTAGCTGCTGGACAGGAACAGGATCTTGTGTTCCGTCAGGGCGGCACAGAAAAGATACAACACGTTGACTATACCTGAGGGAGAGCAGAGCACAGGTAAGACGTCACAGGGAGTCCAGGACAGAGACCAAATTCATAATGAGGTGAAGTTAGTGATCCAGATCAACTAAAAAAAGCCTGCTGTGGCTGAACATTGAAACAACATGTAAGGGTAGTGCTAGAGGTTTTCATTCCTCTATTTTTGAAAGGACAACATGTTACAAAGAGACATCAGATAATTTACATGTTTTCTTTTTTTAATAGCAGAGGTTGGGGAAAGAACTGGGCAATGACGTCATCGTTTAGCTAAAGCTAAAGTTAATATCTGAAAAAAACACACTGGAAAAGGGAACAGGTGTAGAATTAATCGCATAATATAATTGTCTGTACCAAGCTGTCTGAAGAGCTGGGCCACACTGCTCCCACTGACAGGAAGTGCGTCATCGATGGGAGTCTGGATAACTTGCCGGTCGCCAGCACCTAACGTTATAGTCCTCTATAGATTAAGAGAGAGAAGGAGAAAAAAGAAAGATTAAAGAGGGAGCTGCGAAAACAAAAGAGGTCCTGCTGTTTCTCAGAAAATCAGGGGTTGACAGCGTGGTTTAATCACAGTTGGGCGTGTCCAGGGAGCAGTGTGTGTGTGAGCAGCGACAGAGAGATGGAGAATCCCAGAAGCTTAGCAGGTACATCATAAATAAAACACAAGCCATTCCAGCTGATCGGGACACAAATGGAGCTGGGCAGGACTCCATGCCAACGACCTTACAGCAAACCACCAGCCTTTATGGGAGAGAGAAATCCCAGCGACATGTGTCATGCACAGGCCATTTTCCACTGCAGACTTATGTGAGCACAAAGCGAAAGGGTTGATCAGGGTGAACCTGTATGGATGATTCATTTAGATCCATGAAGCGTGTCTTGGGATAAAATTTTCAACATTTAACGGTTTAAAACTCTTATCTGATCTGACTTGCAATCGGTAGAAAGCTTAAAAAAAGCGTCTGTCTCATAGATGTTACAACAGCACAGACGCTGCTTATTGAAGGGATGATATTCAGGATCTCTGATTTGCACCACACTGTGTGTAATCACTACGTTCTCCAGTACAGATAACCAAATTGATGTTGCAAATCTGGAAATCTACTGTGCTCCAGACCAAGGACAAAGCCAATTAATATTGATTTGTGTGTGGTTTGGATAACAAGCATATATGGGAGTGGAAATGGGGATGATTTAGACTGCAAAGATTACAGACTGAGCACAAAAATACAGTACAACTAAGCAATGCAGCACAAGATGCAAGTGAACACAGTATTTCAGGTTATGCTTTTCATCCATAATTTGAAAAATGAGACTGCCTGTGTTTGTTTGGGCTACATAATTATGGCTTAAAATTGTATATAACCCAGTCAGTATGGCTGGTGTGAACAAGGCTAGATGGGAGGGAAAAGTGCAGCATTATTTCACGCTGTCTACGGCAGCAGCAAAAGCGTCAGCGAGCACGGACAAGCTGTTAGCGATTCAATAATGTGATCCAACAACTGATCATGAGGTGTGCTCAATTCAACTTTGGCTCTTGAGAGTTGAGATTTTAAAAAGAGGCGGACGTGCAAAGTGTTAACTTCCACAGCCCGGAGAGAATACTCAGTTCTGATAGGCTGAAGCTTTGCTTATTAATAACAGCATGGCTCTGATGCAGCAAGTCCTTACTGCAGGGGCCAGGTTCAAATCCAGCCTGCGACCCTTTGCTGCGTGTCACCCCTTGTCTCTCTCCCTCTTTCCTCTTTCCTCTAAAATAAAGGCAAACACTCACAGAAAATGTCTTTACTAAGCTTGCTAGAGTAGTAAACTATTTGAAGCTGCAAACTAGCTGTCAGTTAGTTTACTACCAACACTTAAAATGTCCTCATAGCTCCACATAATTACATTACAGCATGTTATAAACTATTAATTAAATGTTTCTTTATCTTTAAATTTACTTACTTATGCTAAATACTAATCTGAAAATGTACTGCGGAACCTAAACTTTACTACTATTAGTAGTTTCAATCTCAGATCCTCAACAGAGCCACAGGAAACACACCATTTCAATCAGCATTATATGGGAAAAGAGGCTTGTTTCAGATTGCCCTAATATGAAATGAATGATCAGTTGGCGGTCACATATTGAGTCTGTATCAAAGCATTTCGATTGGTTCTCCTGCCACAGGAGGTGTGAATGGATCGGCTGAGGGGAATGGGTGGCGAAAAGGAAGCTAAGAAAGCTCAGAGCTGATTGGTGCCGAGGGAAGAATGAAGTCAGGCTGTCGTACCAAACTCTCCTCTCTCTCCTCCTGGCCCGGCTACACAAGCACCCGGCAGACACACACGCACGCACGCACATACACACACACGCGCACACACACACACAAACACCCCGTGAGATAAGACACAGGTTAGAAATAACAGGAGTCAGGGCACAGAAGGCCCAAACCCTACAACAATATGACTATGCAATGTAGCAGCATGGCAAAACAAGTAAGCTGCATAAACAATAACATGATAAATATGAACTGCAGGATGACAACTGATGAAGTGCAACACAAGGCATGACAGACAGGCATTGTTTAGCATTCTGCGGTACCATAACAGCAACACGTGATTTATTTTGTCATTTCACTAACTTAAAAAAACACAAAGGGAGACCAAAAACAGTACAAATACTGGTTCAGTTCATTTGCCATATATAACAGTAATAATAGTAATAGAGGGGAAAAGATGTATGTGGATTACATTACTTTTAATAGTGCAGTTCATTCAAGGTCTCAGACTATGAAGGTACGGAGGAGGAGCCTCACTGAGCACGAGGTTTTCTTTTTTTTTCTTGTGAGAGTTAAAAAGGGGATGTATTAAATTAGATATATGAACTCCTACATCCATAATATGGTTTTGAAATCATATTTGTGCGATAAGGGAATTTCTACTGTGGAGATATATTCATTGAACTAAACATCTGACCACGGTTTTGCTTTTTTAACACCATGTGACCGGTTATAAACCCACAACAGGTACGGAAAGTGATATGGAGACAGCAGAATTCCTGCTCTGCAATCACCTTCCAACCGCAAACCACTGACACAAGACATGATAAGAGGAAAAGGGAAAAACTGAAGTTCACAGGCTACGTGAGAGCGAACGTGTCCTGTCATGTAGTGACTGACAGAAAGTGGTGATGACCTCCAGCAGAACAACTTGTGCAACTTTCAATTTGAGGCAGGTTTCTCTCAGTTATGCCTTTAACGTTCAAATGTGTTACTCTAAACCAAGTCAGTCCGAGCGTTTGGCAGTGAGACAGAGAGTGTCCAGAAACAGGGACCGTTTCCGCCACATTACTTAATTTTAGAGATTTAAACATATTCCTGTAACAGCTCAATCGCTAATGGATGGTTCAATGAGCAACTGACTTTGTTCCATACTAAATACAAGTCATCGCCAACCATGGGGAATTCCAACACTACCACACACACACACACACACACACACAGGTCATAGGTCAGGGTCTCGTAAAGCCTGCGGGGATTCACTATGTTGTTCAAGAGGACTTGATGAGAAAGGATGTATACAAACAAACTCAATGGTTTGTCACTTCTCTGTGTTAAGGGTGGTCTTCCTAACCGCAAGGCCATCCTCCAGCACTGCTTTTGTAATGCAACATTTCTCACATCAGACCAACAGCCTGGAGTTCACTTCACAATCGGGTTGTGTAAACTACTCAGATAAATAACTGGAGTGTTGCAACATCCTTCTGATCAAGCTGTATTACCCACACACTTCAGTAATTTTAGTTATTTCACACGCTGCTCAGCAGTTTACTCCATATGAAACCAATGTAGTCCAGGGTTACATGGCAGGACCTCTCAATTAATGTTGATGTGACATCCTGCATGTAACTGTAGCTCATTCACTAAGCCCTTCGTTACTGTTGATATGCTTGTCAAGCTTTCCGTTCTCAGACATCCATCCATCGTCAACCGCTTATCCTGCGTACAGGGTTGCAGAGGGGTTGGAGCCTATCCCAGCTGGCATCAGGTGAAAGGCGGGGTACACCCTGGACAGGTCACCAGTCCGTCGCAGGGCCACACATAGACAAACAACCACTCACACATTCACACCTAAGGACAATTTAGAGACACCAATTAACCTAGCCTGCATGTCTTTGGATGGTGGGAGGAAGCGGGAGTACCCGGAGAGAACCCACGCAGACACGGGGAGAACATGCAAACTGTAGCTCCACACAGAAAGGCCGGGGCAACCAGGGTTTGAACCCACGACCTTCTTGCTGTCACCACTGCTCCACCGTGCCGCCCCTCCGTTCTCAGATAGTACAAATTAAATTTACAATGACAGTCCCTCTTACTATAGCCCCATGTACACAGCTTGACAGACCTGCCTTCCCTAGTTCCAATATATAGAGTTTTACTGTAACCTCCATCCTGTAAGGTGGAAATTGCAGGATTCACACTGAATCTCTTAACAAATGCCTGTTAGGTCACTTTAAGAGAAGACCATTTCAGGATTCTATCAGGTAAAAATGTTTGAGGTAATGCGCAAGTGGGAAGAAAGTGTTTCGCATAAAAATTATATTATTCACACACACACATCACATGATATACAAGTCCCATGTAGACTTTGAAAAAGGTTAAAGGATTATCTGCGCCAAAAGCTGTTTGGTGTGTGACAGCGTTTGTCACACACGGCTAACAGCAGAAATTATTTCAGTGTTCCGCTGACCGAGAAGTTTGATGCGATTAAACAGTTATAGGAATGTAAGTGTGTCCGTGTGTGTTTCTCGTTTCTAGGTGACGTGTCCTCCTCTTGAGTCGAAGTACAGAACTGTTTGTGCTTGGCTGGAAACAGTACGAACTCATTTATAAGGGCCTCCACGAGCTGGGTGCATATAGATGGTTATCTGTTTGAGTGAAACAAACTGGGAGGCTGTGTGTGCCTGCCGTTTTACATTGCATTACATGTATTATAAAGCTCTATAATGACACCTCTGATAACAGTTTAGTCAGAATTCATCAGTATGATGGAGAATGATAACGGACTAAGCTTTATGTTTGCCATGTGCACCGATGAGTGTTTGTGTTTTCAGTTGTTAGTGTGTGAGAAGAGCTGCACATTAGCCTTTGTTGTTTGGGACTATGTGTGTGTTGATCCTGAATAGATCTCATTCTCTCATTCAGAGGCTGCGCTGCCCGGTAGGAAGCCATCTGCTGTCCCATATGGTCACCCAGCAACTGAACTACGACCTGCACAGCAACGGGTTTGAATGTGTGTGTGTATGTGTGTGTTTGTGCGTTTGTAGAGAGTGATGAAACAACTTCAAAATAATCAGTGTTCTTAAATGGTTATTACTAGCAGCAACAAATCAAGATAATGACAAACATAAGAGATAAAAATAAATAAATAAATGAAATGATTAACATGATCAAATATTGGATTACATAAGGCACAAAAAAAGCAGGTCAATAATAGCTGAAGCGCCATCAATCACGCATGATTTGAAATGACGGCAAGAAAGAACACATTCCTTAAAGAAAAGAAAACAACTCCGGTCTGTTTGATTTACAGATTCAACAACATTGAGCTGCTTATTGATTGGTGAAGGTTGCAGAACGGGAAAGTTACCTGGAGACAGGCCAGCAGCCAGTCACAGGCCAGGGCCTGAGGAACCTTGTCTAAACTACAAACTGGGGACTCATTTATCTGTAACACAGAGGAACCAGTGTACAGTAGAGTGCACACAAATGACACACATGGATTATAGCATCTGGAAACCACAGTGGGAAGGTTCAACTGAGGAAATAGACACTTCCTACTGTGCGTGCACCATGGGCATGAATAAGGGTAATAGGGATGTTTAGTTTACTTGCAAAAAAAATGGTCAAAACACAAAAAAATGTGGTGAGATTTAAAAAAATATATTGTTCTAACAAAATATATGAAAAGAATGAGTGAAAGGAGGGAAGGTAAATGGTAAAATTTAAATGAGCTCTCATGTAAAATATAATGATGAAATGTGAGCATGAATGAAAAACAGTGTCGCTGATTGTTGAAGTTATTTTGTATATCCAGCAACTACACTAAGAAATCAACACAGCTTGGTTGCAAGTATTGAGTTGGTATGTCAGATATGACATGTACAATAAAACACAAACATGCTTTGTTTTGTTCATCTTGTTACAAACAAATAAAAAAGGAGGGATTGTTGTTTTCTTTGGCCAACATTGCTTGCAAAATCCAATGTTGGAGTCTATATCTGTCAAGTGGCTCAGATCAGCCACAAAGGTCAGGCTATGTATTTCGCATAGTTTTGGAGTTTCTCCCAGTAAGCCCCTAACAATGAAAATGAAATGAAAAGATGCTAAAACGTCTACACTAAAGTGTGTTTACAGGACGTCTGACTGAGCTGCATATGTCAGTGCCCATCAGGAAAAGATGAGTCACACTCAACAAGAAGATAAGTGTGATTTTAAACCTCATGGCTCTAGATAGTAATCTATAAATTATTCCATGTGCATGCACAAAGAAATGTGCAGGCAGGTTTATAAGCACTTCTGCATATGCATAATCATGATGTGATACAGGGTCCAAACTTATCCAACAACAGCTAATATTTTTCTGTTGTACGAAGCTTACGCGGATGCAAGTTTAGCGATGTCGGCCGTCAGCTCTAGTTGTCCATGCTGAACAGGGAGATATACTAGCAGGCTGCGCCAAGCTCTACTTCTCTACACTGCTTACCGCCTGAATGAGCTGCGCTGCTGTGCAAGGCCAAAGAATTGTAACAGCATAAGAAATGGCACTAAAGAATAAAGAGTCCCCTTTTATTCTTGCTGTTCAACAGCTGTGGTCTATATGACATCAAATCATCATCGTTGACTTTTCCCTTTGTAGGGCAGTGTATTTGTGCAGGTGTGAGAGAGAGGTGAGCTGTCAGCAGTTACCTGGGAGCCTCCAGCGATGGGGATGATACAAGTGAGGAGATTTCCAATCACCGTTTCCAACGGGACAGACAGGCCATCTACATGGACGGTGTAGATCAGACCCAGGCAGTTCTGTTCAATCAAGAGGGAAGGACACAGAGGTCAAGGGTCAACGTGCCACAGGCCCAGACATCACCTCTTTACTGTACACAATATCAAAAGTAAGTATAGTATTATTACTATATTATTTTGAAAAAATAAATCAAATCAAACGTGAATTTAATCCATGCAATGCTTTCCTCGCGGCGGTTTTATTGCTGGACATCGCTGGTGAGTTCACACACAACCCGATAACGCGAATAAACACAACTCGCCATTACTACAGCTGCACGAACCCAAAGTAAACATTTTACTGTGATTAAATAGCAATAAACGGATCAAACTGATGCCGAAATAACTACAACATGATGCAGATTTGTTAAACATATGAATTCATGCTTTGTCAGGTCTGTCAGCAAGACAACAGGACAACAACTTCTAAAATGTTTGTTTTCTGAATGGAGTTCGGCTCAATCAGGTCTATGCTAACTTGGGTCACAGTAAAGTACAACGATAGCTGGAATAAAGTTCCATACACGTTTTCTGAACACACCAGGTAGGTCAACCTTCTGGCTTTCTTTTCTCCCGGCAATTTCCAGTTTTTCTATAAATATGAAGTAGTGCCAAAAGACGCTAACAACAAAACTGGAACCGGATGTGCACAGAATCTAGCTGCTGAGAAGCTCCAGTGAAGATAAATCAACGTTGTAATCCCAAAAACTAAAGTAAAAAGCTGCCTTTTTCCTGGACATCTCAGAGAACACATGATATGTGGAGAGATTTTAAAAGTGCAAAAACTTTTAAACCACAGGAGCTATTAAAGTCCAGGAGTTTATAACTAAATTAAAATTTAATAATTTATCACTGAAGTGACTAAATCATGACTCAGTAGGGATGATATTACATGAGAAAAGTTGATCTATAGGAGAAACAGATCTAGTTAAGCATTAGAGTTTGAATTGTCACCTGCCACCTGAATTTGTGTTTATCTTTAAATAAATAAATAAATAACAAATCACCATAAACGGGTGCAGAAAAATTCATCAGAATGCAGGAAATAAAGTTTTTAATGCTCAAAATTTTCACAATTCAGCATTACAGATTTTTAAAAAAGTGTTAAAATCTCATCTCTTCTCAATCTCGTGAACCCAATCTTGCATCTCGTCTCGTCTCATGGACTAAGCGTCTCGTCACACCCCTACTATTTAGCATTCAAATAATAATGTTTACATAGTACCTTCTAAAAAAAAAATAATGTTTGTGTTTTATATTATAGTGATTTAGCCTCTGCGTGTCCCACATGATAGAGAATGAGCTAATGTGTCATTTTCCAAAAGATGTAGAACTGGTACAGCAGAGCTGTTGTGTGTGTCGTACCCTGAACACCTCTGTGTAGTCCAGCCGAGACACCAGCACCAGGCTCTTGGGGGCAAAGACCTGAGCTGATTGGACGACAGCCGGCTCCTCATCCGCCTCATCCGCCTCGCTGGCCTCAGCCTTCTGCAGGTGAACATAGACATATAACAGCTGATGACACCCATAAATCTCTGCTTATGTGATTGACTGAAGTGGATGGAGCCATGTGATTGGCTATGGATAATTCACCGTTGAAAAAATTGCAATTGTGAATTGAGCCCCAGCAACGTAGCCTTAAAAAGATCACACATGGCAAGCAGTTTGTAAATGCAACTACAACAGTTTGCATCTGAATGTAACAACGTCCAAATATGTTTTGGATGAAGAATGCAAATACTTTCAAATACATATATATAAACTTTATTTTTTTCATTTGGGGATTTGTTTTACATTTATATACAATGTTACATATTTTTATGTGCATTGAAATTTATGCTGTGTATAAATCTCCAAATACATATGTGAATCCTTCTTTGTGCATTCATTAACTGAGGTACAGTGCTGAGTTGTGCTTCTTGGCCAAGTAAGTGTTCCAACAAAGCTAATAAGCTTTTATTGGCCAGTAACATGCATGAAAATGTGTTTGAGGGGAGTGGGATTTTTTCAGGTGGATACTTTCTCCCCTGCGTTACCTATCCCAGCTTTAACATCTTTTAAATATATATTTCTGAATATTTGTGCAGTTCAGGATGCATTTCCAATCTTCTTTGGATACAATGTAATTTTTTAGAAAGAACTTCCCAGGGTGTCCAGTGACCATCATTCCAAAATAACCACACAGCCCAGCACTAGTCTTAAGGCCTAGATGGATGACCAGGGGAGGGAATATGTCCTTGTTGCTGCATCAACAACTCAAAACTAGTAGGACAGGATAAAGGTACCCAAAACATTAAACAGCTGACATCTGTCTCACCTGTGGGTTGTCCAGGCCCTCCCAGAAGGTGAAGCAGGCACAGTAGTGACGCTCTGAGTTGATATCTGTCAAAACCGCTACAAAGAAGGAAGCAGGCTGCCGCTCAGGAACCAGCTGCCAACCACTGGGTTGACAAAACTAGAGGGCGGG
>JAPMOB010215325.1:0-12003 GCA_029875015.1 Lepomis gibbosus
GAGGCTGTGAGGGTGCATACCTGTCCCCAGACAGGTAGGGGGCGCTGTAGGGCCGCAGCCCAGACAGCAGCGTGTGGTAGGAGTTGTGAAGAACCTTCTTGGTGTTACGCTGTCGCTGGAGGTGACTGAACAGTAGCGTCAGTTCTCTGACACGCCACGTGCACAAATAAACAAACAACAACAAAAATAACAAATAACAAATGAACACAAAATGAACAAAATATGAACAACTGACAAAAAGGCCAAACTTATGGTCCAAATGCTCAAAAGAAGAGGGATTCTTGAGAGAAATTATATGTGACCATTTTAATTTAAGATATAAGATAAGATAAGATATTGCAAAATGAAAATTTTCTCATGCTCCCCTCCTTTTAAGCAAATACAAATTAGTCAAATTAATACGTAAATGCAAAGTATAAGAAACCACTGCATAGAACAAAAGTAATACAAATGTAATTGAATAGTGGTGGCAGAAGCAATTGAAAAGTTTGGGCCCAAATTCAATTTAAAGTACTCATTTAAAAATGAGAGTAAGCACCATTCTTTTTTGCTTAAACCACCACGGAACTGAAAAGCGTTCTTGATGGACAAAAAGTAGCATCTGTGATACAGTATGTGCTGTGTTTTTGCATAATCACACAAATGTACACGCAGGGACTACACAAATATAACTAAATATTGTACACAACTCACTATTTTGTGATGCAACTCTCAAATCTCTGTCTGCATTTCTTACAAACAAACGACCAAGGACAACCACAGATTTCTGATAGTTGAATCTACGTAGCCTGATGGAAGTTCCTACCTGAACGAAGGCAACATGCTGTCATAGAAGTACCATGTAGCTGTTAGATATGAGTGCTTGGCATCTGTAGAGTAGAGACGCCACGCAGCCTAAAGAAAGACACATATGCACAAAGAAACACAAAGCGAGAGTCAACCTGACTCTGCACTTGAATGTGAATGTATTAAACAGTCTAAACGCCTCTCACAGTGGCCATTACCTGTATCAGGTTGGCAGCAGGCATCCTCCTCTTCTCAAAGTGCTTCTGCCGGTGCTGCTCCTGAACCTTCAAAGCAAAGCCCGAGCCCAGAATTCCCTGAGGGTCAGAGGTCAAATCAAAGTCAGGAGTGCAACTCTAACAGCGGGAGAAAGGCCCACTAAATATAGTTAGTGCTTTCAAATTTTAAAAAAGGCACTGCAGAATGTTTTGGGTATATACTACATGTAGCCTATTTATATACGTATATATATATCTGTGTATATTGTTTGATTTTACTTCATTTATGTGATATGTTACCATATTCTAATATACTTTTTAATTATCTTTTAAATTCTCTGTGTGTAGCGTGAAGGGACTACAAACTGTCTTTTTGTTATACAACCTTATTTTCTTCATACAATATTATTTCAAGGCCTTGATACCTTATAGATGTAAATATATATGTGACTTACAGCAGGCAGGGCAAAGAAGGAGACTCCCAGAAGAGCGAAGCCGGCAGCTAGGAGACGTCCCTGCCAGGTGCGAGGGGTCTTATCACCATAGCCAATAGTGGTTAGAGTTATCTGAGGGGGTGAAAAAGTATAGATGATCTCACACACACAATATGATAACAAAATGTAAACTGCATTGGGCTGACGCTCTGCACTGAGACACAAGACCTGCTTTCTCTTAGGAGTCTTTACTTTAAAAGTTGGGGGCTCCAACTGGTTTAGTAAATGGTAGTGAAAAAATATTACATTAGTTATCAGAAGGAGATCACATAGAATATCATAAATTTTTGTGATTTGGTTAAAGAGAGTTCAGAGATACAGTAGCCTGGGGGAATTTTGCTTGTTTTCATGTATTAGGTGTAGTCTGCAGTCTGAAAACAGCAAAATTAGGCTATTTTGGCACAACTGTGCCTATGAGATCAAATAACATATCATGATCCCATAGGCATCCAGGAAATGAGCAAAACTAAGCAAGTAAAGGGGGGTTGAGGGAGCACTTTTTTCCAAGCTTTGTCTGAGTAGAGGCCAACATTCTCAGACTTGAAATCTGTTCCATATCTTAAAACCTAGAACACCAGCTAAAGTTATTTGCAGAACATACACTACACCCTGGAAAATATCTTGTAAGAAACTACAACTGATTTACACCTGTAATTTGTGTCATTTTAATTATACAGAAATCTTTTGTTAACTTGAGTGTCTACATGTCATCAATCTTTTTAAAATTGTGTTACTATAAATAAGCGTAAAAAAATCTTTACTCCTACCTGTCACTCCTTCATGATTCTCATATCAGTCTGAAGTTTATGTAATTTAGGGATTTGCCGCTGCTCAGAAAACAATCCTTAGGCGTTCCCTGGTTTCTTAAAATCCAAGATTACTGCAGATATCTATGTGCAATTACTTTGGATAAATATTCTGCTGAATATATATGTTTGTAGTATATCTGGAAAGCTTGACATCAAGAACTGAACAACACTCAGTTCTCTACTGTTGACACATGGCAATCCCCCTGAACGGACATCATAAACCTTATATATCAAAACTGAAAAACAAAACATTTCCCAGAGGTCTTTTGTCTATTATGCACCTCTTTATGTTTGCATTGCCCATTGCCCTCTTGTTTTATATCTCTCTTTGTTAATGAGAATATTTTGATGACGATGAAGTAAAATATTATTTCTTCAGCCACAGAGTTCCTGTGTGCCTGTGTGTATTGTGTAGTACTCACAGTCCCCCACCAGAGGGAGTCTGCATAGGTGTTGAAGTCTGAGTTGATGTCTTTCTCCGCCAGGTAGACCAGGAAGGAGGCAAAGATAAGGACCAGGAAACCTATGTACCAGGCTGTAATCAACTCCTGGGAGAGAAACAGAAGAGCATGTATCAATCACACCTGTCAGCAGCAACAACATCTTCTCCATCATAGTCCCTGCTGTCATTACCGTTTTACTTTCATCATTATTGGCTTAATTCCCATCATTATCACATTTGGCTTTAACTTTGACTTGCCTGCACGGTTCTGCTTAGATAGCTGATGCATCAATTAATCATCATCCTCACTGTGTTCTGCAGACAACCGGTGGGTGTCAGGTGTTTAGGTCAGCACAAACTAATTGCCAAAACTGAGCAGCTCAAGGGGAGTTTGGTGTTTTTAGGGCAGTGAATGTGATCAAGTAACAGCTGGTCATCAGTAGACTCACCACATTTGCCTCAACACTGAGAGTTTTTAAGTTATTTATCTGACTAGTAACCATTATGACCATCATCACCAGCCTTTTAATAGTTCTTTCCAAATTCAACCTTACTCCTGCTAATGCTCGGCTACCATATATTAGTATACTTTTAATTTCCGATGTCTGCACAATTAACTTATGTCTATGAATAACTCTTAAATATAAAGCAGAGCGTCTGAAGTAGAGCATGTGTAAAAAGAGGACTATATTTAGCATTCCCACCTTGCTGTGAGCGTAAACCACTGAACCCAGTAGTTTCCAGGTGCCTCCCCTTCGGTCCATACGAACCATACGCAAGATCTGCAGGAAACGCATGCTGCGCAGGGCTGACGTGGCAAAGATGTTGCCCTGCGTCCCTGCTGCTATCACTGCCAATGATGCCACAAATACTATGAAGTCTGTGGGGAAGACGTCCAGATAGAAAAAACACATAGAGAAGAGGTGAAGACAAGTTTGTATGAGGTTATAAGGTTTAACAAATTTTCACATGCAGGACTTTGGCGCAGGACTTTGACTCGGGTTGGTGTTCTCTTCACACGGACACACACACACACACATACAAACCTATGACACAGAAGGGCTTCCTGGCAAATCTCAGCCGTCCCTGCCATCCACGGTATCTGCAGCAACAGCCAGCCGCCCAGATCCTGATGAAGTACTCCAACCCAAACACCACAATCATGACAAACTCCTACAAACCACACACAAGTAAAGGTCAATGACATGCAGCTCAGTGTTTCACAGATCACCCAAACAAATGTATTCCTCACCAATAACCTTTTATGTATTTACTGTTTAATGCTTTCAAAGGTCAGTGTCCTTCAGATATTTGTGACATTCTGTCATCTCATAGTTTTTCCATAAAATTATAAAAGTTCAAAAGCACATGTATGTCATGTGTGATGAACATCTAAGTCTGGAAGTCAATTTTCCACCCTTTAGAATAGCACATGAACACACCTCCCTACACTGCAGACAATCACTCATTAGTTCTAAATCTGTGTGAGACACTGATAACTGATGTGCATATTCTTCACACAATTTACATGCTCTGTCCTCTATCTCTTAAACCTTTGTCATAACATACTTTTTAGTGAACAGGCTGGTAAAATAAAGGCAGAAATGCTGCAAAGCAATAACTTTAAGTTCAACACTTAATTGATTAACTTTATATTTTTTGAAAGATTAAACGAAAGGACTATAAAAGTTCTAGCATTAACAGTCACAGCTTATTAACATACCACTTTGTCAGTCTTCCCTCTATCTCTTTGTCTTTCTTGCTTTCAGGTTTTTACAGTATGGGCAGTTTAAGATGCACTGAACCAATCTGTCATTAGAGCCAATGCTCGTGTAAGTAAAGTCCACTAATGGGTAATTGCCTGTTAATGGCCAGGTGATGGATCGAAAAACGAGAAGAGAGGGAATGTGAAAGCCAAGAGTCTGACCATTAAATAACACGTAAAGATGAGCAAGGTGGGAAGAGAGACGGGATGGAGAGGGGACAAGTGAGGTTCAGAGGGAGAAAGCGAGTGTCCATTACCTTTCACTAAAGTAGCCGACAAGAGGCGAGGGGAGATTATGGGATAGCTATTAGGATTAGTGGATCATGTCTGTGATTTCCTGCACAGTCAACAACACCTGAATCCTCCCAGCTGCTTACATGGCTGTCTGTGCACAACGTACGCAAGCACGTACGGATACACTGCAGTAAGTGAGATGCTGTGTGTAAAAGGACAGCGTATAAAAGTGGACGGATGCTGAAGTAGTCATATGTTTGTGCCTTTTTATATACAGTCTATGGTGTGTGCTTGTGTATGTCTGTGTGTGTTTGGAGCGAGAGAGAAGGGGTACTACCAGGATGAAAAGGCCTTGGTTGGCGAACTTTTGGTGGTCGGGGATGGTGGAGAACACAGACAACACCAAGCAGCTCAACACCAGCAGAAAGCTGAAACACATAATCACATAAAGGTCAGTAAACACATTCCAAAACACACATCAGAAATAAGAACACTCTTTGGGTTTTATTATTCCCTTCAGAGAAAAAACAAATGGACTAAATAAAACTCCTTAAAATGCTTTGTTCACTCTCTGAGTGATTAACCAAGAGAGAAAAACAAAAATTACAAATAAGCACAAAAAGATTTGTTGATCCATAACATAATACAAACACAGCATGCCAAGCCATGTATGGTCAGTGGCACAAGAATCAGAACAATGTAACCAAGTTTAGTTGTTTTATGTTATTGAATGCACAGTTATAAATATACAGTAGGTATTAATTTCAACAACCTCTCAATCTGAACATTTACTGTATTTGGTTTCATGCCAACAACATTTGAGTGCTGTTAAACTTCAAATAATCTCATTCTAGCATAAACAAACTGACTAGATGACTTCAGGAGCAGGAAAGCGTACTGTACTGTATAATGACTGGTATTATAGCACTTCTTTCGAAGGAAGACTGGAACCCTGCAGCTCTGCTGGCACAAAAAATTACTGTCCTGCAGATGTAATGGCCACTTCAGTTAGAGAAGTACTTCAGAATAAAGCACAACATAAATTATGGTGAATGGTATCTTGTGTTCGAGGTGCTCTCGTGTTAATATAAACACTTTGTCTCTTCCATGACACTGGAGAAGTGAGTCTCCACTAGACGATCTCCATCATTAACGCGGGTTCAAGATGAGACGGAGACGAGCAAATCATTTTTCCTTCTGCTGAGGATTGCACTGTCTAACACCTCTTTAAATTACCAAAACTATTATCACATACATTTTTCGTTCATAGTGCAATTCCCACAGACATTATTATATTATATTGATGAAGAAAAATGAAAGATGTGGGAGTTCCCTCATGATTAAAATTTAGGAGGCAGTAACAAAGTACCTGTCAAAGTATTCCGTCCTGTTCAAAAATGTCCTTCGCTAGGATGATGCATTAAGTTCAAAGTAAAAATATTTATGTTTTAAATGGTGTACTGCTGAAAAGAAATATGTTGGCACTTATGTGGCAACCGCCACACCATGTCCCACTTAACCAGTGGAAAAAGTTATTGTTAGATGTTGTTTCAGAGGAACTGTCGACAGCAAAATTAAAAGAAGTTGAGTAAGACCAGACACCAGATGTGAAATTTAGATAAATTTTGGAAATGTTGTATTGTCCTTATCTGTCAATGATCTGTTATCTTTTATAATTTGTTCTTTTTTTCATGTTTTCTTTTTGGTTGTTATCACATGTATTTTGTAAGAATCATGTAAGATGACAGGTGGCAGGGACTTTGGGTAATAAGTGGGAAAAGGGTTAACTAACTAAAGAAAAGATCGCTGCGGGCAGGCTGAAGAATAATGCTGTGGATAATTAGTAAAAAGAATATTACTGTAAACATCATAGATTAGGTTCAGTAATTTTATTTAATCAGGCAATCTCATCATGATTAAGAAATTTCTAAAACAAGAGTCATAAAAAACATCAGATAATAAAGATTTAAAATGTCCATTACATTTTATTTCCTATGGTTAATAATGTGGCAGCTAGCAGATACAGATCTTTATTTTGTATGATTTTAACTTACGGTTGTATCAACAGAATTTCTTTTTTTGTGACTGAAAGTGAGTCATTGTATCCCCAAATGCTGTTATATGAACATGAAAGTGAAAATATACTGTTTTAATAAGTAATATTTATATTTAAAAAAACAGTAACCGTTCAAACTGAGTTCACCCCACTGACATGACCTTCACAATCTTGATGACAGAGTAGTACCATAAGTTACTCCAGTACGCTTTAGTTTAGATTAGTTTCAAGATCATCACAGTGGCTGACGAGGCAGTCAGAAGCCTAATGGAAAATATACTTAACACTGTAGTGTCGGCTGACCCCAAATGTTTTCTGGCCTCAAACTCCTCATATGACACCTTTACTGCAGCTCAGTGACAAAAACCAAAGCACCATAACAATATATCTATGACCTGAGAATTACTGTACAACCACATGCTTGGTGAAAAAACATAACAGCTGAGAGGGAGACAGAAGTGAGAACATACAGCAGCAGCGCCTGCCCTCTGTGCCATGTGAATAGCGAACAGCAAGGCAGGATTAGCCAGGTGGCAGCTGCTGGTCCAGCTGGTCTCGGTGTCAGCACCCAAAGTTAGAGAACACTTGTTGGACACACTGAACCAATTCTCATGGTCTCACACAATGGTGCCCTTTCTCTTCAATTAGTAATGCGATCAACAAGTCTCTTACTGAGCACTCACATTAAAAAGCTGCTTTAAAAATTGGGTGCAAGTCAGACAACAAAAGCTGCAGAGTAAAAAACAAATATTGGACTGCATATTATCAATATGATCTCAATCATTGATTCCACAGACAAATTTCTGAAGGAATGCATGTAAAAGGAACATAAAAAAGAAGAAGAGAAACTTGCAACTCACAAATAAATTATACATTAATCAGCCATTTAGCAGAAGAGGAAACCATGAGAGGGACCCATTTCCTCTCAGACTAAAACTGAGCCTTATATCAGATCACGCAACAGGAAAAGATGTCAGAGATTTTGTCCTGCTCCCTCCTGGCTGACTGATTTGTTTGAAAGCACCAACACATTTCCAGGGACGACTGTTAGCTTTACATGTTTCAGTGATTCACAACCAGTGTGTACCACTTTATTTACTGAAGCTCGGCAGAGGAGAATGGCAACAGCAATATAAAGTGATAACACAGTGTAGTGCCAAAACCAAATCTGAAGGTCTCCTCTTGGTGACAGTATTTATTCTTACTGGCCCTATGGAGTCCACTATGTATCCCATATAAGGCTATTCTTTACTGACCCAAATATTTGTAACCATGGTACTGTATGTTGAACTCCAACGCTTACCTAAGTCACGTTGTAACAGTTCACATGAAATATCATCAAAAGAGGTGCCAGTCGGTCACTCTCTACAGAGACAGAGAAAGTGTCTTCTAGCCTTGGGTTGTCTAGGATATTCCCACAGCCTTGTCAAGGCAGCTGTGTCAGTCTAGTCAGCTAAACAGACAGAGATGAGAGACAGATTTTACCTTATTGCTGTGGAGAGTCACAGGCTGTGACCTTCGGTTTACTTTAGTTCTTCAAATTAGTGTAATGTGACCTGTGTGATATTACCCTGAAAGAAGGAAAATTCCTTCACATGGTCGGCCTTTCTGCATTACCAGGGGGTACGTGGAATGATTGTGGAGAAGCTTAAGTAACCAGAAAAAAAGAAATTATGATACGTTTGTGTTTAGGAGAAAAGTAACCAAATGGAACCAGCCAAATTGATGTGATACTAAGCTTGTGTAAATTTATTACATAACTACAATGACCACTAATCTACCAGCTACAATAGGTTAACTGCACAGACACACCTACCACCATCCTTAAAGCCACATGTTGCCACTGAAAGTGCATGAAAACTAATTATTTAGCAAGTTAGCAGAGAAGTCAAAATAGTTAGCTAGAAATAATGGATAAGTGATTTGAATAGTTAACTAAGAGAGAATAAAAACTTAAAATAATTATTCTAAAATCAATTTATAAACTGTTGAAATAGTTAGCTAAAAGTAATGGATAAAATGTTGAAATAGCTAAACGTAATGGATACAATTTTGAAATAGTTAAAAGTAATGGATAAACTGGTGAAATAGTTAACTTCTGCTATACTTCAAGCGGTAGAAAGAATGCAAACCAAATACAATTGGCAATTTAATTGTATGAAAAAATTACTGTAACAATATCAACTTTCTATAGTGTTACTTAACATCCACTTTAAAACCAACTGAAATGAACACATTATAACATGATGGGTGTTGATGAGAGGGTACTTCCATCCAATAGAGATTGCATCAGACAAAAAGGTTGAATATCACTCTTGTAAAGGATTATGTAACTGATTAAAACCAGCAGTGATTCATACAGTCAATCTGAAAAGCCAGAAAAGGAGCTTACGCTGCGTGCAAAAACATTGTTTTGTCATCACATGTGTGAGAAGTCAGTGAATGAGCAACTTCTTCGACTGTGTTTGTTTCGTCTGCCTGCTCGGGCTCAGTTTCCAGATAGTGAGACACTACGAAAGACAAAGTAGATCTTAGACAGCTAGAAAGACTCTGGACACCATGAATAAACAGACACCCCCAAATTACTACTGTATATTTCTCAGCCCAGTGATGCATGCACAAAGGAGAGTTTCTGCTTCAGCCTGGCGGAGTTGGCTTGTAAAAACGCACCCAGATGACTCTCTGCTAACAATGCATTTTGGTCATTCATCAACTGTATAATGTGCTGACTAAACCTTCTGTCTTTTTCCCCTCAATTAACTCAAAGCACTGTTTGTATTTCCATAAGGAGGAGATTAGCTGGGGCAGCATCTCAGGTGGTTTCTTTCATTGACGTGTGCTTTGACAGGAAACAAGTTACAGTACAGATAGTCTGATCGACAGTTTGGCTTTTACAAAATGCAGACGCCACATTCCCGTTGAAATAAGTTATGAAAGCAACTCTGCACTTACCTAAATATTATTCTATCCCTTACATACAGGAACTCCAAAACACCACAATGAGTTACTGCCAAAACAGCTCACCATATCTGTTTATGCAGCCAGTGTGCATAATCACAATGCACAATTCTGCTGGGTGTCGTGTAACAAACCCCGCAAACCTTATCACATTCAGACCACAAGCCACAGGTAGACCTCCATCTGCCAAACTCACATATGGATGTAAAATTGCACTTAAACCGTCTACGATGAAGTCCTCCAAACAAGTAAATGACAGTGTCCAGTGTTGTGTTCTGTGGCTTTACAGATGGCAACGTCAGACTATTGGTCTTCCACCACTTTGGTCCAGACTGAAATATATCAGCTACTGAATGGACAGCCATGACAATGTGTATCGACATTCATGGTCCCTGGAGGGTGAATCCTACTGACTTTGGTGACCACATGACTTTCCTTTAGTGCCACATGAGGTTTGAGTGAAAAGTTTCAACAGCTATTCAGTATATTGCTATACACGTTCATGTCTCCATCAGGAGGAATGATAATAACTTCACCTGACTTTATTTGACCCACCATCAGGTCAAAATATTTTGTCTAATTTTTTGGTTTATAATCAAAAAATGACAGCCGAAGGGAGGGGTATGGCACAGAGAATAAGCTAAATCAGGCATTAGATACACAATACTTGACATTAAAGTAAATTCTTTGTTGGCTTTAATTATTTCATAGGATTCGTTGACAGTGAGACATATATACCAGAGAATGGAAATCCACGAATGTTGCCCTCTGCTCAGATTAGCTTTGTTTTCCCAAATGAATAAATTAATATATAAATAAACAAACACATTCATAAATTAATACATAAAAATCAAACAGATGAGGAGACAGTTAGGCCATGTGTGATGCATGTTGAGAGGGAGTCACATTTCTGCTGAGGGCACACTTTCATCCACCCCAGTACCACCTTCCCTCCCGCCTTTCAGGGAAATGTCAATTAAAAGCAAAGCATCAGTCGAAATCCACCAAATCAGCAGGGATGGTCTCAGGGGGACATCAGGGAAAAGAATCTACTCAGCCCTGAGTGCTTTACTGACATGCCTCAACAAAATATCTTAATATTGAAAGATTTCAATAGAGACATCTGGAAATGATGTAGATAGAAGAGAAAGTAAATACCAGAATAAATATTGCTCTCACAGCCAAGACAATAAAATAAATAATTGAATATCTGTTTAGAGGTAAAGATCACAATGTCTCCACTCTGCATACTTGAACACAGTATAGTATCTCATCCACTACAACTAGCCTGGACATGTGACCCAACTCAAAGAGGTGAAGGGAGCATAAAGCGAAGTAAAAGCCGGACTCATTACACGCATTATAAATGGGCATGTTAATGTATAGAGGCGCCACATGTCACGCAGCGAATCAAAAAGGCCGCTGTAATGTAATGAATACAATTATTTATGAAAGTCAGCCACTCAGGAGGTTTACTGTGAGGCTGACTGAATTAGTAATTGCTCCAGAACTTTTAGAAAGAATAATGCATGCTCTGCTATAAACACAGAATATCTGACTTTTCCCCAAAAGCCGACCAAGTGTAATTTGTCTCATGGACACAGTGGATGATCAAGAGAAATGCAAGCATAGAGAGACAACGAAAGAAAGAAAGAAAGAAAGAAAGAAAGAAAGAAAGAAAGAAAGAAAGAAAGAAAGAAAGAAAGAAAGAAAGAAAGAAAGAAAGAAAGAAAGAAAGAAAGAAAGAAAGAAAGAAAGAAAGAAAGAAAGAAAGAAAGAGTCTACATAACTCGTTGCATGTTCATCTTTAAGATTGTTATTCATTCAAATCCCAGGTACAGTATCGTCCCTCTGAAACTCTAACTGATCACTGTTACACAACGTAAGCCTCTGTATGTATAAAGTGCATACAATTTGGCTCACGGCCTGTAAAGCTCCAGAGTGCTACTGGGCTGCAGACGGGGCAGACAACAAATAAATGTACAACAGCCTACATGGCAAGCAGATTGCTTTTAATGGAAGCTTTTACTGCTGCTTTCCTGTAAACATGCACAAGTGAAGAAGGCAGATCTCACATTACTTTGACTGGACTGTGAAAATATTTAAAAGATAAATAGGCATCACCATTGCTAACATGTATGACTTTGTGTGTTGCTGTATTATACTGTTGTGTGTGTGTGTGTGTGTGTGTGTGTGTGTGTGTGTGTGTGTGTGTGTGTGTGTGTGTGTGTGTGTGTGTGTGTG
>JAPMOB010215326.1:0-29846 GCA_029875015.1 Lepomis gibbosus
ACAATTTGAAAGAGATTAAAAGAATCACAAAATAATTTAAAATGATCAGACATTGGTAAAAGCCAGTTCCAATTAAGATCGCCTAATAAGACAACTTCATTATAATTTAAACTTGTTAAAAACTCCCTCAGAGAAGAAAGAGTGCTACTGTCGGCTGAGGGGGGTCTATAGCAACCAACAACTGTGATGTGAAGACTCTTAGAAACTTCTAAGTCAAGGGCCAACAATTCAAATTGCCTCCTTACTGACTTTGAGACAATTACATTCCCAAGAAATGACTTTTTCACATATACTGCACCACCCCCACCCTTTTTAGATCGGTCTGTTCTGAATAAGTTGTACCCACCTATAGCCACTTCCTTATCAGAAACAGATTAGTTGAGCCAAGTTTCACTTAAAACAAAAAACATCGGCATTGGTTGAAAGTGCCCAGATACGAACTGTATCTATTTTGCCAACCAGCGTTAATGTGATCAGGGCCTTCCTGCAAATGAGAGGTTGCTCTCAGTGAAGCTCCCTGAATAAATAAAGGTAAAATAAAATCTCATCAAATCTCATAAAGCGCATTATGTGATATATTTATTAAATGGAAATTTGATGCAAAGAATTATATGAATGACCTTTAGTAATTAACTGTTTCTGAAGGAATTTTTTTTGCCTTAAAGAGGTCATATTATGCTATTTGCCTTTTTCCTTCTCCTTTATATATATATATACCTTTTTTGTGCAAGTAATAAGTTTGGAAATTGAAAAAGTCCTCTCAGTGGACATAAATTTGTTACTCTTTAACATTGTGGTGAGGGCTGAGGCCTGGTCTGGGTTTAGAGGACATACTATATGTACTGTATAAAAATGTAGTGTGTTTTTCAGATATTTCTAGTGCCAGTGTGTGGGCACTAGACAAGTACTGCTACTGTAGGCTGGTTTAAATGGTGTGGCAGCATACTTCATCTCGCTCAGGTCATCTTGCTCTGACCTTCCTGTCAGCTTCATGCTAACTTTCTCTCTGTTGCTGTTGCATAGGGTGCCTCCCCTCCTCTTTTTTCATGCAAACTGAATTATTTAAAGAGATGCTGCAGACCAGATGAATAATAGAGAAGACTGCTGGAAGAAAAGACTTGTCAGAGTAAAGAAGGGAGGTCTGAGGAGTTCAGCTGTTCTGATAAATTGCAATGAGGTGTTTGGTTTCTGTGTCAGACAGAGAGGTAATAAGTTACTTGGGTTGGATTTATTTTCAGTGTAAAGTAAAATTGGTGATATGTTTATTTATTGTTATGTGATGCAGCTCCGTGTGCAGTTGTGTGTATCCAAAGCCTGCTATATTCTATACCCCTGTGCAGAGGTGGAAATTAACAACCGCCAAACGCCAAATGCGTTTCAATCTGGCACCAAATGAAATTCAATCAGGTATCTTCTTTAAGTTTCTATTCAACAGAATACCTTATTAATTCAGTTAAAACTACTGAAACAAATGTTAATGTGACATAACAAGGCAAGTTATTATTTTGGCTGATTGATTTTTTTCATCTACCACTCCCATTGGCAGTTAATTTCCACCCCTGTCCCGGTGCCACAGAGCTCCGTTGTTGTCCAAAGACTATTAAGCTACTAAACACATCAGAGAACAAACCATTTTACAAGGTAAATTTATTTGTCATTTTACAACAGAGTTGTATATGAGATGAAGTTTGTAAATAGCCAGCTAGCCAAACCTTGTTTATTGTCTTCTGTCTTACTGCTTCAACTGCTGACGATAGGGCTGAACAATTAATATTTAATATTAATTAATTAATAATAATGAAACAGATCATTTGCATGTCCTGCGGAAAGTGCATGTGAATGCTGAAAGCTGAACTGAACTTGCAAAACACTGCAGAAAATGCAGAAGAGCTGAAATCAAACAGAAAGCTGAAATGCACTAAAAAGCAAAACGCTGTTATTATATAAAGAAAATTTAACAATAAGAAAACATTAAGAAAGTATAACAATGCTGAAAGCTTAACTTAAAAAATACTGCAGGATATGCAGAAAAGCTCAAATCGAATGCACTGAAAAGCTGCTTAAATGAGTTACCTGAAAAGCTGAAAGTTTGACACCTGAAAGAGTCTTTAGCGGATTTAAAAGTTGAATACTAGCAATCATTAGGGGTGGGAGAAATAATCTTAGATTCTTAGATGCATTGCGATGCGGACACGAAAGATTATGAATCGATTAACAAATGTCTCAATAAATTTATTTAAATGTTAATTAATAAGGTAATGTTGATGAACGCAAAAGGCGGAACTCGCGCCAGGACTGTCTGTGGAGCGCAACAACGCATCTCTGTCACCGTTGTTTAATGTTTATAGTATAATGTGCTCCTCAGGTGGCCCACAGAGTAAGTAATCATTTTTTCGGTTTACATGTATTTATTTTTAGGGGCATAAACGAATGAACGCTTGGCCCTGTAGAGCCCTGCTAATGTGAATGTGATTGGTAGGGATGCATCAATCAATATCATGGCCAATGCAGAGCTTATTAAATGGATTAGGTATTGGCCATACTTGACCAATCCACATAAAGAATTGTTTTTTCCGTTAATATCATTACAAAATTCAGGTTTCTGCAGTTGGTTACATTCATTTAGTAACAAAGATCTCAATTTTTAGTACCACAAAAATCCCTGGACCATGTTGCCATACATAAAGATTATCCAAAAGAGTTTTCATTTGGTGAAGAAGGCACTGGTAGTGGATTGGTACTCAGCCTCGACAGATATCATGCCTTGAGCTAGTGGAATTAGTTGTCGCAGAGAATAGGTCTGACCCTAACGATTAGGAGCCCCTTTCTTTACCTGGAAGTGTTGTTAATGCTAATGTTGGTGCTAAAGTCACTATTTCTGTTCCTCGCCCCCCTTTCAGAAGGGTAAAACCATAGACTGTATATAAAAAGGGTATAACCACCAGAGCCTGTGAGGGTTAGCGGCCAGTGGTGCAGTAGTACAGTGTCCATGTCTCGGTCTTGGTCAGATGCCACAGCTTGTTTGGCCTCTCTCAGTGCTGACTGCTGCTGACAGAAAACCACATTGTCAGCGTTCTCCTTTCTCTCCACATAAACACAGTGACACAGCAGTACAGTCAAAATACACTGCCTGACTAAGGCACCCGGCTGTTTCCATGGTAACAGACTGCTCTCTGCCCTCTTGACTTGTTTGCCGTGTGATTCTGATAAGTCAAGTTGTCCGATATCATAGTAGAGAGAACGTTTTGGTAAAATGTGTCAATACCTTTACCAACACCTAATCCAGACCTCAGACATTAGCATTAGCAGTGCAATAACAGGAAGATCCTTCTCTAAAGACCTGTCATTTTAGTTTTTGTTTCAACCATTTATATCAGTTGCTCATATTTAATAGTGATAATTCAAAGCAAGAGAGTTTCTGAGCCTTCACTGAACATTGTATGGTAAAAGTTAAGGGTGTTCTGATTGATTGGCCACCGTGTGTGTGTGTGTGTGTGTGTGTGTAAATTGGGTAGAGCAGAGCAGGTGTCATTTGAAGTATTTGAGTTGACGAAACCTCATTATGTTACGTAACACTGAAATTCAACTGGTGTTTTGGTCGGGTGACGCAGTGACTTAAACCATCGGTGAGAAAAGAATAAATCTGGTAATACGTTGCAAGACAGGGTCCATGCTTGAATATTTTACAAGCTAATAATGGCGACTAGCATGTTGTAGAAGTTATAACCCGTCATGTTGGCTCGAGCTGAAGGAAACATCAAATCATGGATGAGAGTGAGTGTCGGCTTTTAGGGAGGGGCGGGGCTCCACTGCAAAGAAAAGGATGCGTTGGATTTATAACACAAACTAACGATTGTCAGAAACAACACGTCAACCTAATCGTTTTAATTCGATTAACTTGTTTTTATAATTGTTTGAAACCAAAAGTGCAGGCTGCTGTGGTGAGTTGTGGCTCTAAGAGAGAGAGTGGAACATGTTGTATTCTTTGCCAATAAACATACTGTTATCAATACATGATGCTTTCTCATCTCATTGTAATACTTATATAAGATATATAATATTGTTAAGAAAAATTAAACTAAAAAAACTGACTGGTATCAGTCAGTACAGCTGCCAGTGATCGGTGACCGGCCCCAAAAATCCTGATTGGTGCAATGTTAGTATTAAGGAAACGGGCTGTTACTACTGCAACATCAGTTACACAGTTGGCTGTGGTTTAGGATCTCAATTGTAAGTAACAGCTGTAAATCTCAGAAGCTTTTAAAAGCTGCTTTTGGACTTGGGGAAATTGACATTGTCATAGAATACTGGATATATAATCATGAACATATTTAGGTCATCCAAGCCAGGAAGGTTCTGCCAGTTCCTGTCTCCAGAATTTGTCCAACCATTTCAGTGTGACTACTGCAATACTACTTAATAGAGGCAAGGCCATAATAGTGCTTTTGTCATTACAATGATCCATATACAACAACCTGCACTTAAATACCACTGTAGTGTCATTCATATAATGAAAGTAGAATAAAAAATTCAGTCTAGTTTTTAAATGTTTAAAAAAAAATCTCATTTAAAATAATTGTGGTTAGATTTGACAGTTTTACATGCAAAAATAGTTGTTCACAATCTGGAATGAAATTCATTATCATATAGCAACAAATAAATAAGGGTTTGAAAAATTAAATGGCTTTGTTTCTGGGAACGTCGCTATGACATTTAACCTAAACAATGTAATCACATTATGTTGCCCACACAGTAGATCTGTATGGCAAATACAAATGTGGGAGTCCAGGAGTCACTTGGCCAGACATGCTAAAAGAAGATGAAGGGTGTTTACCTGAGGTGTGTGTGAGTGTGGGGAGAAGAGAATTCTGTGGCAGATGCAAAGCATACTTAAAAACAATAAGAATGTTCGCGGTCATTAAAACCTGCTTTCACAGCGAGTTATAATGTGAAAATGTACGATAGCATCGTCTAGCGGCCCGGCCCTAAGAAGCACAGAGTTTCCTGTGGTCATCTTGTAATGATCTGGTGCACAGATTGCATGGATTTGCCGTGTCTAATTGTGGCTTGTCCATGCGTATCGTCAGTCCAGTTAGGGACTGTAGACGGAACAGATCCCCTCTGTCATCAGATGGCTGTCCTATGATCAGAATTTCCTCTATTTCAGACGTTTTGTGGTTTATTACGGCAAAGTTTTTGTACTGTTGCTCATGTTCAGACAACATTTAACTTTTGGGAGCTTTTTTGCTAATTTTATTAGATGAAATGGGAAAAAGGAAAATCATGTTTATAACTGTCAAAGTATAGAGAGAGTATAATTTTATCATTGTTGACATACAAATCAAGAGAGAATGAACCAGCTGTTCTGGTAGAACAGCTTTACCAGAACAGCTTTACTGTTCTGGTAAGGTAAAAGCTTTAGACCAATAGCAGACTCATAGTAGGCAGCCGGTGGGTGAAGAATTTGCTTCTGCCAGCAAGCTTGTATAGCCCAAGCTAATCAACTGCTTTGTATTTCTAAAATTGGTTGTTTTGTTCATTTCAACCCACTAAAATTCATTGAACCCCCAAATATACAGGCAAGTTAATGCGGAAGTTCTACACAATTGCTTACTTGACACAAATACTGTACACACTCAACTCAAAGGCCACACTTCCAGTGCCACTCAGCTTATCCACTGTTCAGTTTCAGTTTGAGCAGACAGGCCAGTGAATGGCTCTGTGTTTTATCTACGAGCCTATTCCTCAGCTGACCTAAGCCCTGGGGCTGTCAGCCAGCGAGAACAGACTGTGCATTAGGCCCATTGTTCACTACAGTGCCTGTGTGTGGGTGTGTACATCACTGTAGTCTTACACATGACCTGTTAAAATACAGAATGCCTCTCCAAAATACCACAAGGAACATTAGTATAAAAAAATCCATCCCTAATCTATAGAGAGAGATTTCTTAGTTTGCTAGTTAGTCTGCACTAATAACATCTCATTTTTTGAATGTCTCTCAGCACATTTGTGATGCATGTTGTCAACTCATTCATTTATCTATTAAATCACTGCATAAATACATACATAGATGTAAACTGACCAACACTTACCCCAGTATTCCAGCTTTTAAATGTTACACAGCGGTTTAATCTGTCAACAGACAAATACAGACAGTAGGTTCTTGTATGGTGTAATTTCCTTTTGAGATTTGCTTTGAGGTCTGTCTTTAGCACATTTTGACACTGTAGTTGTAGGACTGGGCAAAAAAACTAATGATAATTATCTCTCTAAAACAACATCAGATGTTCAATAAATGTTTGATTTAATTCATTTGAATCAAGAACATATTAGCACTTCATTTTAATTTTTGTTTGAGGAAAAATAACTGAAAAAAGATTTTACTTGATTTTACTCATGCATATTTGTTAAACATGTTAAACATGCAACATGTTCTAGCTCTATTTGTGAAGTGATCCACTGTTTGTCATGTTCTGAACATAAAGAAAAGTTTTAAACCACAAATAACTGTGTGGTTTCAACTTTCATTTAGGAGCAAAAAGAAAGAAATAATGATTTGACATTTATTGTGATAATTATCAATATTGAATGATATGAAATGTTATTTCGTCATAATATATTTGGCCATGTTGCCTAGCCCTAAGTCGTAGTGAGACACTGGGGAAGACAGTGATGGGTGTTCTGTCGCTCTAGCACTTTGGTCCAGGCCAAAATACTTTTACTATATCCACATCTCCTTGATGGATTAGCATATTTGGTATTTTCGACAGTCGCACATACCCCTTCATCACAGGATTGATTTTAATGACTTACATGCGGGACTGACTTTTTGTCTTCCATCATTGAAGCTATCATTACATTTCACTTTGTCCAATAATTTTGTATATGACCAAATAGCTGCAAAGCTAATGACATCATTTTCAGCTGTACATTTTGTTCAGTGCAAAAGAGCATATGTTAACAGACTAAACTAAAATGTACCTGCTGAGCATGAGCATGTTAGGATTATCAGTGAGTGTATCATAAAAGCTGCGGCCCACATATTTGGATTCCAATCACTGTTCAACTCAAAACCATCCTTTGTTAGCCCAAGCCAAGATAATCCTGATTACATCTTCAGGGCTATTTTCATAGACTAGACAACGCTCCTCCAGAGTCACAGACTGTGTTGTTTACCTTTTCATGGAATGCGTTCATACACATGTCTGACGTAACATTGAATTATACTATGAACAGGATTGAATGACATCTGAAAAGTACTGTAACAAACATCAGACTCATTTAAGCTACTGGACAGAAAGTTGTGTGGAAGCATCCATTGAAATACTGTGGAAGATAAGTAACCAGCACCAGATGGACACTTTTCCTGAATCCAACATGGAGTACAGAAACTGCACCCTAATGGCTGCTGACACACATTGTCCCTAACCATCAATACTGTCAATGGATCCTCCCAGGCTTTCAGCTGTGCTCATGTCAGGGTTTTAGTCAATGACTTGTATCCAGACCTCACTGCCTCAGTTTGGTTTTCTAAACTGGTCACTGGCCTGTACACTAAAGCCTTGACACCTTGCCCTCAGACCCACCATGTGAGGTCAGAGCAGCTGGTTTCTTAGGAGTTACATATAAAGAATGGTCCATGCTTTGTCCTGCCCACCCATACAACAGATGACTGCAGCCAGACAGAATCACTGTGCTTGGAGGAAACAAGATGTGATAGTGAAGCTGATAGCTGATAGTCTGTTATCATGTTGTGAGATGTTTTTGATCAGCAACCTTATCTGGTGGATCTAAATGCTGGACTACAAACTCTTGTCATGTGGGGCCCTATGAAATCCATTTTGATCTTTCCTATATTCTGTCTTATTTTCCCCCAAATTTCATGCTTCTGATTTGAATTCTGTGATTTACAATTTATGCACATTTTGTCATCAAAGAGTGTGTAATGTGTGGTGGATGAATAAAATACAACTTGAACCATTTATGGTGACCTTTCACAATAAATATATTGCAACAATAGGATATTAAAATACTATTTAATAGGGACACTTGACAATGATTGTATTTTTGCAGGACATGTACGTGAAAATACATACTATTACTAGACAGCCTCCATGCTGCTGAACACACCATGGTGATAAGTGTGTCTGACAGAGGCTGCTCTCATGTAGGCAACGTTCCTCCTTGTTTACAAATCTGGACCAGATGTAGATTTTCATTTCATTTTTTCTAACAAAATATCTGACTCGCTTGCGCCTTCATCTGCTGATGTGGTTGCACTGTGAGTTTGTAGAGGTGGTGAGCTCTTGTTAGCGGGCCAACTTTAACTTGACGTGTGTGCGTGTGTGCAGGATAAACACCTGTAACAGAGAGCAGGTCAAATGTATGTATGTAAACAAACTACCATACATTCCCCCAGTGACGCAAGGTCAGGCTGATCAGAGGCTGCTCCAGGACACCACAGTCAACGTCATCCATTACATCAATGGATTAACTGAGTCTGGGGTGTATTTAATTTGTTAAACCACAAAAGCAAACTTACCCAAAACTACCGTAAATCAGTCCACAACCAGAAACTGTAGATTACCATGACCATCCGGAATGCTAAAAACACTGCAGCCTACAAATAAGGGCTGCAGACTGGAAACATGGACAATAAGCACCCTGCCTCTTAGTCTGCTTCACCAAGTCCACCATCATCCCTGTGGTCAAGAAAATGGCTAGTCAAGGATTACGTCTTCCTCACTGAGCACAACAGACCTACTATAGTCTGCCTACCGTCCCTCCACACCCCATCTCCCCTTGACAAGAAAGGAAGCTGTGCTGTTGATTAACAGCAGTCCAGCAGTTAACACCAAAGTTCCCTCCAAACTCGTCACAAAGCTCCAGGACCTGGGATTAAACAACCCACTTTGCATACGGATCCTTGACTTCCTAACCAGTAGACCCCAAGGTGGGTAGTGTGGGTGAACATACCTCTTCCATCCTCAACCTTAACACCAGAGCACCCCAGGGACGTTTGAGCCTGATCTCAGATAACAATTAAAAAGTAGCTGCTAGTGGAAGAAGTGGGGAAGGAACTATGTCCCTTTTAATATCATCAGGCCCTCAGAGAGGGTGCACAGCTTTAAGTACACTGGTGTCCATATCACTGATGGCCTGACCTGGGTTCTGCATACTGACTTAGTGGTGAGACAGAATGCTTGACAGAATTCTCCGTATCCCTTCAAATACAGAGGAATTTCTACTCCTGCACCATCAAGAGTGTTCTGAGGGGGAACACGACTGCCTGGAATGTAAACGGCTCCAAACAGGACTGCAAGGCCCTGCATAGAGTGGTTTGTTCAGCTGAACATACAGTAGGCAATGCTCTACTTCTGTGCTGGTACTGCAGCCTGTCCTCCAAACTGGGGGCTGCCTACTGTTATCTACTGTAGGTAATACTCAGACTATGGATAAGTACCTCATACTACCACACTTCAAAAAAATATGAACCAACCCATGAAAAATCTGGCAAGACATTCAATGGTATCTTTCAGTAATTAGTGCTCTGGGTGTATTTTATTCCATAATAAAGGGACTGTATAGAGGTAAGCTGTGTTTCCATGCTAACAAATCACAGTACTTTTAAAATTTGAGTTTCAAACTCCTCAAAATTTAACACCTTACCCAACTCTTTGGTTTACAAAACCTTTCCAGCTGTCTTGCCTTCCTCAGTGTGGTATTTTATAAGCTATTTTATCTATTGAAAATAGGCAATTGCATTTTAGAAGAACTATTAAAGAGATAATTGGAATGTCTGTTTGGATACCTTGGACTTATGTTGATTTATACATCATATGACTGATTATAAAGTAGCTAAAAGAAACTTAGATTACCACCCTTATGAAGGCAAGGTAGCTGACAACATTTGGTGAATAAAGCATGGTATTTTAATTGTGTAACATGTTTAGTTTAGATTTGCACCACTGTTGATCTCACAAAACTGTTTTCTCATCTACCTTTTAACCCACAAACAACTGCTCAGCATATACATTACAGTATTCATTGGGTCTAAAAAGGAACAGTCATACATTTAGCTTAATTCATTTCTTACATAGACAGATGAGCAGGCCTCATCAGTTTCATCTGAGTACCCATTACAGTTAAGTCTGGGACATGTTTAGTCTAGTTTAAGACAAATACTGGAGGGAGTGAAACTGCTAGCCTGGCTCTGTCAATTTTTTGCTGTGTGATGTTTCTGCTAATGAAGCTGCTGGTTAATAGAAATGACACTTTCTAGCGTAAGCCGATCAGATATGTCTATCAAGTTTTCGACGCACGCGTTTCTGCTGATCCCAGAAGACATTACAAAAAGATGTTTGTGATTTTACTACCATCTCAGTGCAGCCTCAGTTTTGCATCTTTCTGCTTCTGTTTTTGATAAGTTCCTTTTGTTGTAATAATGTAAGTGATTGGTGTTTTGAATAAACACCAATGCCATCATCTAGACCTGCCCTATCTGAAAAGTGCAATGAGATATCTTTTGTTATGAATTGGCACTATATAAAAAAATTAAGTTGAAATGAATCTGCCTAAAATCTTCATGGTGTTTTCCCTTTGTCTAGAAAGAGTTTTATACAACAAATATTCTATGGAAATGTATAGATAAATAATGGTGTAGCAGATATTATATGACAGATCAGCTGTGTCATCCGACGGTCCGATTACATTTCCCAACAACTCTAAACCGGGCTTAAAGTTAAGCAGCAAAGCACTGTATGGAACTGATCTCCAGTATAACTTCCCCTAGGACTGTCACACTGCACCCAAACTTGCCCAGGGACACTTTGACTGGACAGGCGCTAGAAATCGAACCAGCGGCCCTCCAGTTAACAGTCGACACATTCACCACCTGAGCAACAGCTGCTCATAGTGTAAACCTCAAGCCAACCTGACTTGTGTTTCTTATAATAACACAGCTCACACCGACTCAACACCAAGATTCATCAACAGAAAGGCTGCTCTCTCTATATTCTGAAAGTCCCCAACACTCTGCACCTGCAGCTTGTGCAGTGTCATTAAGTGTTAGTGTGTATTACAGGTAAACAAATGAAATATAATCCTAGTTATTAGTATAATTGGATTAAACATAATGTATTAAGAATAGAAGCAAATGTGATAAAATATCAACACATAAGTAAGAATTATATTAAACAGCAAAACTTGCCCTGATTGTTGAATGTAATGATTACGCAAAATGATCATGCTCAGCTCAAATAGCGCCATCATGTAATAATTGTTGTGACAAACCTGCTGGATGCATTAGTGGAATCTCGCATGCCACTGAGGAAATGTATTGAATTCTGTTACTTTAGTGAGCGTAGCTCTGCAGCCAGAAGGAGATGGACTTGGTTCTAAAGCTCTTGAAGACAACAATGATTTGTCTGCAAACAGACTTGATGCTAGTCAAGATTTAAAAGAAGGGCTCATCTAAAGAGTCGATGTGTTGGAAAGTGTACTTACAAGTTATTCAGTCATTTGGAGATATGACCTGACAAAGCATAGTTTGTGGAAAGTTTCAGACCTACAGATTGCTGCCTTTCCAGCAGCCCTTGTGCACACTCCCTTGCCATTCATAATACTTGTAGTCACTTTTGAATGCAGTGTTACATCACTGTATTGCTCTCTTATCCCTCTTACCCCACCCTATTCTTTCAGCTGCTCTCTAGCTATTTCCCAAGACAGCCTGCTCTACTCTCAGCTGGACTAAAGCTGTCACGCCGTTCATTTCACAGCAGTTTGTGCTTTATCTATATCACTTTGTTGTTCCCTCCCTAGGATATCATGGCAGCTGCTGGGAAATAATAAAGGCTTTGTGTGGTTGGAGGATTCCAAAAGCATATGGAGCTTTTCCTGGTCCTCTGGCTCCATCTTGTGGTCCAGATGCAGCGCTGGTGGGATCAGATCCCTGTAATATCTATATACATGGGAATGTGTGTCCTTGCGTGGGTTAATCGTTTAAAGTGACTGATGTTGTGTTTTGAAGGATTTGCTTTAATAGTGACTGAAAACCTGACTGCGTTGCTTTTGTAAGAACATTAAGTCATCGAAGTATCCTTCAAGCCTGCGTTGACTTTTTCAGTATTTAAACAAAACGCATCCCTGACCTTGACTAAATGTGAATGTATATAAATGTAACGCAAACGTAAGTACTTTTACTAATGATTTAGGTGCAAGGAGTGTGTGGATGTTGCAGGGAAAATTGTAATATATTGACAGTAAATCAAGCTGTATTTTGCAAATACACTTATATGCTGTAAAGCAGGAGGGTCAGATTTCCAGCATGCGGGCGTGCCACTTTACATTGAGGATTTATTGGTACATCTGACCTGCAAATATCCTTAAGCTTTGACCGTAATGTCAGTATGTTTCGAAACCTTAACAATGAGTCCCATGAACCACAGCTGAATCCTCCATGGATCCGTTCCTGATGTGGGACCTGTTCTCTGGTTTCTTTGAGTTGTATGAGTAAAACTGAAACTTTGACACCAGCTGAATACAGATTTTATGTGTAATACATAAACACAATATACATGACTGGACTTTTTATTTGTTGGATTTATCATTAGAAGTAGTAACATTTTGGAGCCAGCATCACAAGTAAATGATTAGCTGTATTTCATTGACTGCCAGCAGTGACGGAAGCCCGTTGAAGTAACATGTTACACTCTACTTCTGCTTTTCTTTGCACTGCCTTCCTTTAAATGCTCAGACTTCTTGCTCTTTGCTGCATGAAACAGTTTCACACAGGAAGACAATGCAACTCAACAACACCCTCACAGCTAGTCAGATAGAATGTTGTAGTCTTGTGCATTTTCAGCAGAGAAAGAACAGCAGACAGAGAACGGAGCTGATTTTTGGTTTTTGTCTGATTTGAGTTTCAGAAAGCTCACGTACTGGACGTTGGAGTGAAATGCCAAATGATGATTGGGCAAAACGTAAAGGTACGTTAGCTGTAGATTGGATAGAGCAGCATAACTCTTGTCAAACAATGAGCAGCAGCTGAAATCTCTCCTCACTGTTGAATAATGCTACCAGATTGATGCCCTTCGGCATTACATTGCCAGCTAACACACGATGTTGAGCTACTGTAGTATAACTTAATGCTGCAGTAATTCTGACTGACAGAAATTCAGTCAACATCTTGCAAAAGTGTAACAGTGCAGCTAATTGATGGGGTTGCATTTTTAAAAACAACAGTTTAATTCTGCTCTGCTATGGTCAATGTGAAACACTGTCTTATTCTTAAATGTTGTTCTTATCTTAAATTCAGCACCAAAGTAATAGATAGTCCCTGTGTGTTACATCTAGTGCTGAAACAATTGGTTGACTCTCTTATTTGTCAGCAACAATGGCAAACCTTTGCCGGTTTCAGCTTCACAGTTGTGACGATTTGCAGCTTTTCTCAGTTCCTGAAACTGATATATAGCGGTTTTGGACTGTTTGTGGGTTTTTGAAATCATCATCTTCTGATATGAGAACTTGTGGTTAGTTTTTCATGTTTGTCGGTCAGTTTAATGTCGGTGCATCAACAGGTCAAATTTCACTTTGCCTAATACTATGGTTTATGACCAGATATCTCCAAGACTAGCCACATTTCTAATTGCTAAATAGCAAATGGTAGGTTTTAATACACTAAACTAAGATGGTGACCATTGTGAACATTGTATCTGCAACATGATGCAAACATCAACATGTTTACTTTGTCATTGAGAGCATGATGATGTCAGCATGGCTGTAGAAAGGTTCTGTTACTATTGACATTTTAAAGATTGAAATAAGAATCCTTAGATTCATTCTTTTGGTTGTTTACTAAAAGAAGCATAAGTAGCATCAGCTCCATATGGAAACAACCAGTATCCCCCAACTGTAATAGAATAGCCCCTGCAATACTCTGATGCACCATGTCAACAACGTCCAAGTCCTATATTGTAATATTAGTATTTCGCAGTATGTACTCAGTCACACTGACAGACCCTTAGTTGCATTTGCCTCAACACGTGTGGACCCACAGAAGCAGCTGAGATGACAGCAGCTGCAGCAGCATGTCTGCTTCAACAGTATGGCTGCTGAGTGGACTGTGGAGGTGGTGGGGGAGGTACTGGCAGAATTGTCCAGCGGGAGTGGAGAGGCTCCTATTTTTACCGCCTCTCAGCACTCTCATATCACAACAGCTGTCCCCACATCTCTTGTCTGTCCACTGTCAGGAATAGCTGGCCTATCAGAGCGCTCCCCCCTCTCCTCAGCTCTGCTGGTTCACACTCCACTCTGTCTCTTGCCACCTACTCAGATCTACTCGACTTGGGCCAGCTTTTGAGTTGATCTGTGACTTGTGGGGACTATTTGGATATAGGAGTTGTGGAATTACTTCACTAACAGGTAGAACAATTTGTGATAACTTTTTACGAGATGTGGAATATTTAGTGGAAAATCTATACCAAGAGTGGGGCCTCGAGGCTCTACAGCCAGTGGCACTATTTTTAGACTATAGCTGAGGGGAGCAGCTTGAGTAGCATTTTACAATAGCAGCTTTTATGCCTTTCCCCCTTTTCTACTTGGATGTTAATCAGTAAGAGCGGTAGAATATAAAAGTAGTGTGTGGAACATCAGTTTGGCTGCTTCAAAGAGGTGGCCTACATGTAGGTTTTGTGGATACTTGCTGAGTGGGAGCTCATGTGCTGGTGTGTAAACTGGTGGGAAATGTAGTCGGGACTGGGTTTTGGTGTACTTTCATGTTGTACCACTGGTGTTTGGTTCATATTGAATGTGTTGTCATTAGCTGAGGTGCTCTGATAAGTTCTTTATTGTATGGATGTTAGTTAGGCTTTGTTTTCTTTCAGACTGATTACATTCAGACTTGTTGTATGCACTTGCACTAGGGCTGGGTGATAATTGAGTATTACTGTTATAGACTTTGGACTGAATTGTATCGTGATGATTGTATTTTATCAACATTCTACAAATGTCTGTTTTTAAAATGTGGGGCTCTGAGGTGAACGTTTTGTTTTACAATAATATAAAATTTGCTCTTGTGCAATACAGTGCAACACAGATCTTTTGTTTAAAACATCAGTTGGATTATTTTATATGTTATTTGCATACATCTGCCATGTGTTAATATATCTATATATATCTATCTAGATATCTAGCTAGCTAGCTATCTAGCTAGCTATAGCTATATATATATGTCAATAGCAGGCAATACCTGGGAGGCAGTGTTGGGCAAGTAACTAGTTGCGTTACTTGTTATGTTACCAAATTACTTTCACTACCACCCCCCCAAACAAAGCAGTCACTCCCGACTTTTTAACTAACCATGTTCACAACAGCAGCAAGGACTATGGATTTACAAAACATAGGCTAAAATTTTTTTTTTAACACCACCGGCTGAAATAAAAGTTAAGCAAGTAAATCCTGACTACTGTTTTTCTGCACGTGTATTTTGCAGTATTTAGTGTTTTCAAAAAACATAAATGTTGCCACTTTCTCCCAACGAGTCCAAGCATCAGTGGCAGTAGCGGCTGGAGTTTCTTTTAAAGTTTCACGTTGCTGTGCTGGTTTAGCAGATGCTTTAATAAATTAGATGTTGAATTGTTCGCGATTGAAAGCTTTTTGCTGGTAGCACAAAGTTTACAACGGACGACAATGTTCTTGGCATAGACTGTGCCACAATAATGGTGATACTTAAAGCTGTCAGAAGAACATCTCTCTCCCTCGTTCTCCATACTTCCTGTAGCTTCTTGGCTAACAGGTGACTTGAACTACATAAGGTCTTTAAACTAATAGTTACTGGGAAAAGTAATATTATTACTGTAACTCGTTACTGCCCAACACTGCTGGGAGGTTCATGCAATATAGGAATCCACCTCCACATCTGTATTCCATGTGTTCACATAGAAAAACATATTAAATTTGACTCAAATTTACTGACAAATCCCAAGAGTGTTTTCTTGTTATAGTTCAAACATAATTATTCATTCTGACATCATTCCTTCTGAATTTACTGCCAAAATGCTATCGGAGTTACGAATAAAAATTTCCGCTCCAGTCTCCATAGATCTGGAACAAACCAAGGAGTTGTTTTAATAATATACAATTATGCTCAGATTTCTAACTGCACTAATATTAAATGTGGGTGGTCATAATAGTGGGAGTTGTTGGTTTGCAGGTTACTAACATGATAGATTTGCAGGCCGCCCCTGATGAGATTGTTTCTATTCGGGTCCTAGTATCTGACAGGCAGAGAACTCAGATCAGGTCCAAATTAGGGTCCTTGCTGCAGATCTCAGGGCTGTGTGTCAATATGTCTATTACCTGAGTGTACTCAAGTGGGTCTCACTTAGCCCAGGTGAATGTGAACAGGGGGTTAAAATGCCATAGGATCAGGTCTAATGATCTATGGGTGTTTTGGAGTGGGTCTGAAAGATTGGGCCTCCTTTTTTGAACATTAATGTCTGCATGTTGGCTTTGGTTAGGATTTCCCATGAGTCTGCTTTATATCTCTAGCCCAGATTTTACCAGTCCACTACATACAGGGTTTTAGCCACTCGACTGTCCACATCCTTCAGCAAGAAGCAGCTGCTGTGGGATGCCCAATGTGAACTTACTTTTTGCTTTGTAGACTTATGAACTCTGTTGCCTCCATTCCTCTCAGACAGCCACAGGCAACCATATTTTATCCCCTGCTATAGATTACCATCTAAACTTAAACCAGGCATCTAACTCGGCAGCGTTTCCATACTTCTCTGTCTTCGTTTTGGCCGTTGTAGTCTGGACGGGAGGTCCAAACTTCGCAAAAGGTCTCTGTTTTAATTCGGAAACGCAGTAGTGTGGATGGGGCCTAAAGGCCAGTCATATGACGATGTTCATATCTGCAATGCAGCGCGTTAGGAGACTCATTTAGGTGTGTTTATGTCTTATTGAAAGGTAGTTCACTTACAGAGACCACCACCATTATAAAAGACATGTCTTTTAAACTGTTGACAGGACACCTCAAACTGCAAACAAGGTCAGTGAGTTTTGACAGTCCTGGTCTACACTGTCTGTGTCTCTTCTGTGGTCATGTCCCTGTTTTTTGGGTTTATGTGCAAATGGTGATAAAATGGTTTTCAAATAGGGTGAATAATTTGGGTTATAATAGGTGTCTTTTGTGTTTGAATGAAGATTTTTCTGTAACAAGTGTATTGGTAGGCTTTATAAGGTGTGTGTGTATATATAAGGTAGTATTAAAAACAAAATGTTTGTGATGTATGATTTCAGCTCCCCCCTGTGCTTGTTTTATTTGCCTTGTTGGCTTTCCTCTGAGGGAGTAATCTGGCCCACGGCCCGACACCACCACTGTCTAATCCAAAAATACGCCTGTTAGTGACCTAATTTAGTGACCACTGATAAAACTCAGTAACCCCGAGCCAGACCTAAACACTGTCCCACGCACAGGAAAGTTGTTCTGGAAAGGCATTAGGGTTGTTGATGCTTATCTTATCACGTTTAAGACCTTCTGTCCAAGACAGAGACCAACTTTGTTCTGTTTTGTGTACAAATGAATTAGATAAGATCAAGCCCTTGATTTAACGTGCTGACTTCAGGCAGGGCCTTAGACTATTTTTTCTTTCAGAACCATACTAGACCTGTTCTGGAACCATGTGACTACTTTCCCAAAAATTACATTGCCCTTTTAGATTGTGGTAAATGTATTTTTCTGCTAATAGTGAGGATTAGGGTTAGTGATAGTTCACTCAAGATATATCATTTTAACACAATACATTCGGCCCCTGTAGAGTTGCACGGTGGGTTTAAGTTGGTAAGTTGCTTCTAGATTGAGAGAGGAGGCTGTGGTCATCTGGAATTTGTGTTCCAGCTCAAATAGGAGTAGGCAATATGAATAAAATTCTCAGCATATGCAACTTTGTATTATATGTGATGATATAATACATTTTCTGGAAAAGCAATTGAGAAACTGTTGTACGGACACACAACTTTTATTAATTAATAGCAGTTGAAGGCTAATCATCTATATCTATACATCTGTACATAATTTAGCCAGAGATATGGCAAAATAATCTTGTGGTGTTAATCATCATCTCGCCCGTCCCAAAGCCCAAACGCTGACCTGGGGGGTGCATTCGGCATTGACTACATACAGGGTTCTAACTTTGACAACCCAGTTGTACTCATAACGTTAACATAGCTCTCCTTATTAGCTAGACTCCTGACAAGCTTGCTAATATCTTTTTTAGGTGGGTCTCTGTCTGTCAGCGTTGTGTTGGACACATTTGTGCAGCGGTGTTCATGATACTAAAATGTCTCTGATGAAGTCACAGACTGTCCCATAGTCAATGTGTTTGCGAGGGAGAGGGAGAGGAGACTGTATTGAGTGAACATATGCTCTGCGCGCAGGACTGCACTCACATGTGATTTTACCCATTTAAAAACAAAAAACAAACCCAAACCTCATGCTGAAACAAAGGTACACTGCTGAGCAGAAATCTTATACAAGTTTACCAAAGTGTCTTATTGCAGTTAAATAGAAATGAATGAAAAGTTCGTGTTTGTGTCAGGGCATAGAGAAAGATGAATTATTTAACATTATTGCCTTTTATAACATACAAAGGTCAAGATTAGCTCACTAATATGCTTGTATTTTTGTTTATCATTCGAAAGGCTTTCTAAGAGAATTGTGCACTTAGCTTGTTAGCTTTCAGTGGGATGATAATCTTTGATTCCTTTTGACAAGGCAGTTTTCATTTCTCTAAACCTGCTCTGATCTCCTGTTGAGCTTCTACGTCTCCTGGACCATGGTGATTGCCATTACCATGTAGCTCTGTCTACTGTACATTGAACGTTTTATGATTTCTGTAGCCTGAAGATCCTCATTCCTCTTCATCTCTTTGTGTATTCTCACCATTCTTCTTGTCCTAGCTCCCCTCCATCTCCTCCTCCTCCTCCTCCTTCTCCTGCTCCCATCTCATCCATCACAGCCCATGACAGCAGATCAGCCAACATGGCATTCTCATCTCGCTTTTCCTTCTGGGAGCAAAAGGGAAGTCTCATTTGGACTTTAATGAAGCATGCTTACTCTGCATGGTGTTACAGTGTTTACACTGTGTGTGAATGTGTGTCTTTTGATAAGTGTGGCCTGGCCAGTATCACACTAAGACTTGGCTTTCACTCTTACAGTATGTGTGAGAGTATGTTATAGTATTTAAACCATTTGCTGTGGCTTTGTATCACCTATGCCATTGGCTGGACACTTAACCATAGCGCTCCCAAAGAGTTTTAGTTCCTAAAAAAAGAAGGACTGAGTGTGTGTTTGTATTTAAAGAAATAGATGTTGCAGTGAAATAATGATAAATAAATTATACGCAAAAAATGTAGCATGTTTTGCGGTTTGCACGGTGTGTGAACAGCTTCATGTAGTGCCGTGGTTATGATCTAGTTTTCTTTTGTATATCAAAACCTTTAGATCAAAGAAGAGAATAAGCCAGGCAGCAAAAGTGTAAGTAAATATTGTCCTTTACTAAATTTTTCTCGTGATACATATATTTCTGGTCATAGGAGTCATGTTACCGCTGTCTCATGTCTGCCGGGAATCAGTCCAGGCCTTGTGGCCTATTTTTTTTATGTAAAGATTGTGTATACATATTTTTAGATACTGAAAGTTAGTATTACATACATTATTTATTTGAAACATTGCAAAATATTGAGCCTTGTGCAATAGCATTTTCATATTCATATCCTAAACCTCTCACTTTTTTTCTGAGGTTTGCTTGTACTAGTAAATTAAGTCAGATTAAATAAAACCTTCTTTATTTACATAAACCTATCGGAAATACACATTTCAACCCGATGAATGCCCCATGTGCATGAGTAGGTGCATGTTCTTGAAATTTGTGTAATGGATTCCCATTTTCTTGTTAATTTGTGAACAATTTTAATTCACAAAAATGTTAAATAAAGAACTAGTACCTTGCAGACCTTGATGTCCTGCTGATGGAAATCAGCTGACAAAAATTCATAGTAATCCATACATCCCACCAAAGAACACATCTATTCAGACAAGTGGTTCTTGCATGAGGGTTCTTTAAACAGACACTTTGTTATTAAAAGTTGTCTTTCATATGTTGTTGGAACGATGTTCTCTGACCAGCATACCTTTAAAGGTACCAAATCTTGTCAACGAGATCTGTGATGTAAATTGAACAAGCGGAGAATTTTCAGGCAGTGTTCCCTTCATTTTATGGACCTACAATGACTGCAGACATCTTCAGCTTAACCTAACATAGCAATATTTACATTTATGTTAGCATAAAGACATCGTGCTGGGATTTCCCTTCATTATTCACATCCTTATCCTCCACCTCTCTTTCCTCTCTGTGAGTAGTCAGGCACTGATGGGCTGCCTAACCGGACAATGTCAGTGCCAGCTCTAGACCCTGGCAGGAGGTTATTCCAGACAACAAGTCCTCCATCAGTTTCCCCTACGGAGTCGGTAGCCCGGGTCAGGAGTCCCTCCCCACCGAAAGACAGGACACTTGTTGAAGTGGCAAAGCGCTTCAAAAGCCCTGAGACATCGTCAAAGATTGCAGAGCCATGTAAGAGTCCTGAACCGCCACAAGCTGCTCTGAGCCCAGTGCCAGTTATGAACAGTGAGCGAGAGCAAAATGGCATAATGGGCAAAAGCATGGTTAACGGTACAGCCAACGGTAATGTCAGACTTCCCGGAACAGGCACCAACCAGATGGATACTACAGATGACCAGGGTCTGACACGTAAGAAAGTAGTAAAGGTGGTTCGTCGTGTTGTCAGGAAGGTCCTGCCCACAGAAGAGGACGAGGCCACTGTACAAACACAACCAGACAAAGCTTCAGAAGCAGCCAAGCCTGCTGCTAAACCAGCACCAACTTCAGTGTCAAAGACCCCCGTTATGTCAGGGTTCTCTTTTAAACATGACGTCATCAAAACAGAAGACAAAGATGACATTTCGCAAGGACTGACCAACCTCATGGTCAGAGGCAGGACAAGGGAGCCCCGCCCACGAATATCCAAGGATGACCGAATAATAGAATTAGAGAAGAAAAATGAGGAGGAGACAAAAAAGGAGAAGAAAGAGACTATAACTGCCCTAAAGCCACAGGAGGTCAATCCCAAACCTACAAGCCTTGGTCCAGTTACGCAGGAAGTCAAATCTCCTGCGATTGCTGGAGACTCAACCAGCATGGCTTCTGAGCGCTCCGCTCTAATGTCTTCCAAATCAACTCATTCCAGACCTTCATCTCTCCCACCGGTTGTTGGCTTTATCCCAGCTCCTAAGCCCTCATCCTTGTCTCCACCTCCTAGCTTCATACCTGCACCCAAACCGACTGCTATAACAAAACCTACCTCTACAAATCCTCCTTCTGTCACCCCAGTGGCTCAAAAACCTTCCTCCCTCTGTCCACCATCACGTTTCATCCCAGCCCCCAAACCCTCTCCTCTTGCTATTCCTGTGAGCCCTGATCCTCCCTGTCCCAATCCTGGTCCACAGTCTCTCCCTCCAGCAGTAATTCCCATTCAACAAACCGCTGTCAGTCAACAAGAGGTACAGTGTCCATGGCATGTCTGGTCAACATTTGAGACGTTGGTGTGGAAAGTGCATGGTCTTTGAAATGCCTGTTTGAAATAAATAAGCACTGCTCTGCCACAGTCTATTACTGCACTCCCTGTAGAAATGTTGTCTAATTTTTGACAATAGGGCTTTATTACATTAACTTCAGTAGTAAGTTAGCTAGCGTTAGATAGCTAGGTTGTGATTGTAACCATTAAAAGTGCCCCAGGAACAGCTTTGACCATATCTTGGAACTCAATTTGCATTTGAGTGAACGGAGCGCAGCCATGAGAGTGTTGAAACTTAGTATATCTTATACCCCACTGTGATTGGCCAGCTGCGTATTTGAGCGTATTGTGGCTTAGCAAAGAGTCAATTTAGAAATTGGCTCAAGAACATCTTTAGTTTTTTAACATCACCACATACAATGAAACATGGTGCCATTTTTATCTGTTACTTTTACGTTTTCTAGGAATATTTGGAGTAAATGGTAATTTAAGAGGTGTGAATCCAGAGCAGCCATTTGCACTGTAACAGTTTGCATCTGGTATTTATAGTTTAGCTTTGGGCCAGAAGGAATCCCTTCTCCCAGTCCTCTACAGAGATGTCCAGCTGAAGTTCCTCTTCCATGCACACAGATAGGAAAGGGAGGGTTCTTTGGAAACGGCTTGTGATGTGTCATAAAACATGGACAACTGACCTCTGTCATGTAAATGGTTTACTGTGAGTTGTTCAGTAGTAGACAGTGAGGGTTCCAAGCTGTTGTTAACTTATGAATGTAAGTGGCTCCTAATTTGTAACTATCTACAAAGTGTTTCTTAGGAAAGTCATGTCATCTACTAATTGCTGAAAATACTATATTCATTAAAGAGGCATTTTATTTTACTTAGTACTTTATCCAATGTTTGTATCCCATATCACGTCTCCCTGGTCTGAAACGACCATTTTCCCCAATCCATTTTGGGGCATTAGCAACATTTGTAAGGGTGAGGGGCCATTGTGTCTCTTCTCTAATTAATAACAAGGTGCTTTTAAAAAATAGTGAGTAGTGTATTTGTTTGGGACCACAGAGGCTTTGCTGAATACAGGAGCTTGCTCTGTTTGACCCGTGAAATCTCAAATAGCAGAATGTAGCTCATAAGCCTTGTTTACAAACGCAGAGTCCTAGTAGAGACAGTGGGACTTCAGGAGCCTAGTGTGTCTAGTGACTAATTGGAAACCCATGTAGAGCCAATTACTGCAGTTTTGCATTCTGGGAGATGAACTCATAGCGAACAGGCACAGATAGCAGAACTCTCCAGGAGCTTACAGATGGTAGTGTGGTTACAAAAAAAAGCTGTTAGTTTCTGGACACTGAATTTGGAAGACCTCACTGGGTCTTAGTTTACTCCAAAACACATACTGCCTCTGACCAGTTAAGTCACATTTAGTGTGTCATATTTTGGGATAGAGGGATATGGTAGATTGGAAATCCACAAAAAAATATTAACTTCTTTATGGCAAATCTTTATTACATGCATTGACCTCTACATGGTTCTTACTGGCATGATAAATATGTGAGTTGCTTTAGGATCAGGGAGTTACCTCACTGGCCTAAAGGCCCATGAGCGGCAATATCTGTTCATTTGTGTAGTGGCTGGACTCTGAATTCATTCTGGCTCTCTGTATTGTTCACTTGCTCGGCTTGGTTTGTTGCAACTTGTGTCTTGTAGATATTCAGATATTCTTCTCCTAACCAGACACTTTGCATTCTTAGTGTTGGATTTCTTGATTTTCTGTTGTGCATGTTGTTTGAGACACCACTGAACATTTAGTCCTTATTTGGAAGTACTACTAACGTGATCTTTTCAAATTAGACTGCACAATAACCAAAAGTGCTATTTCAGTGTTAACGACAGAAGTTTGTGTGTGCAGAGTCTCTAACAGGAAACTGCAATGAAAAATTCTTTGATTTGTAAGAGGACTCAGTCACATATCTGCATGTTTTGTAATGTTGTGTGTGTGTGTAGTCATGGGCTTTGCTTCATCTCCATCAGTGTGCTTAGTGTCAATGTGCTGCTGCTTTGACCTGTAGGAGACACCGCTCAGTCCCACCGAGGAGGCTCAGAGACGCTTGATGAGGATCTTCAGTGCCCCTGTAAATCACAGCTGTACATCTGCATATTATTGGTGTCTTGTCTTTGCTTTATGACTCACTTTGCCCCCCACCGACTTTAAAACTGAGATTTAAAGGGAAAGTTACCACCATAAAACAATATGACAAAATCTCTTAGTAGGCAAATTCTACACTCATGTAATAATGTCATATTCCTGCTCTACCCACGTAATCAGTCTAACCCTTACTGTCCGGGCACCACCAAGACCCCAAAAAATGGAAAGCAGTTTCAGAACCTCGGCCTCCCGCAATGATTGCTCCCTGGGCTGCCAGCACTAGTCACCATACCTAACATGCTTAGTTTATTAGTGTATATTCACAGTCACTTGGCATAGGGAGGTATTAGCAGGTGTCTGTTGCCCTCCTGACTGGGGCAGTTGGTGACTCATGAGGGAATTATTAGCCCTGGTGTCCTGGCTGCTACACTCTAACCCTAACTCTCTGGCTTCCATCATGCACTTGTATTGCTTGTACTACCCTTTTACTTATCAGTTAACTATGGCTGCTCTCAAAAATCAACTAGTTTCACAGTTGAATATTGAGTCATCGGAAAGTTTACACTAGGAATGGCTTGATAAAGTATTTTTTGCCCCAGATCTGGTTCTAATATTGAGTATCTAATTAGGGCCTTATGAAATAATTTTTCCCTGTTTATGGTAAAATTTTTTCTGAATTCTGTGTTTTACAATTTAAACAGATTTTATTATCAGCAGGAGTGTGTAATCATGTGGTAGATGAATAAAATTTCAACAACTCAACAAGAAAATATTACAAATGTCATCAATATCAATGTATTATGTGTATCAGACCAAATGTGCATATAGAAATGTTCAAATGTATGTAAAGTTACTTATGGGGACAATTCACAATACATATATTGTTTAAATACTTTTACTGTGAAATGTTCTCTATTAAATAGGTTAATATTTGGTTACTGATCATTTCTTTCCCAGTTTTTATTTTATCTAACGCCATATCTGACTCCGCCCCATAGACTGTATATAAAAAGCTCCGCCCATACAGCCATGACATTGACACAATCTCGTCTTGCAACTTTTGAGAGTATGATAAATCTTACATCTTACTATGTGTCACTCTGACAGGTAACAATTACTGTAGAATTAGTTTGAACTGGTCTGCACTTCCAAAATACATTGTCAGTGTGTCACTTTATAGGAATCATTTTCACTCCATAGTTACTTATTGAAAAGCCATTTTTTTACTTTCCATTTCTCAGTCAAGTTTCCATGCTCTTTTTTTCTTCTCTGCACTGTATTCCCTTCATCCAGTGTTCCATTTTAACCATGTCTTCTTGTCTCTCCTGTTGTTCTCCTCGTTCTTTCCTTCTCTCCATGCCTTACTCACACTACTTTTGCTTTCTGTTGTTGTCTCTCTGTGGCTGATTTGTGGCTAAGCTGGAGTTGGCAGTCAGTGTTTCGTCTTCTGTCCAAGCCCCCGCCCTTGCGGCCCCGCAACCCCTCGCCCCCCTTCAGGTACCGCAGCCCTTGAGCCCTCCTCTGGCCCTCGTGACTGGAATATGTACTCATGTGGCTGTTGTATTAGGCTGTGACCACCCTATAAGGCTGTAACAGTCAGTCAGTCAGTGTCCACATCTGATATAATGGATAAGATGTGGATTTTCTTGGTTTCTGTTTGTTTAGCGTTGATGGAACATAAAGTGATTACAGAGCCAGTTTAATTGTTACCTCACAGTGACTATGATCCTTGTCCAAATAATTTTGGAGACCAGTTACAAAGGATGGGATTAGAAAGACACATGAAAGGAAGCACACTTTAATGAATGGTCTGAAAGTAACCTCCAGCATTGGCCTGGGAATATTGATACCACTTTAATCGCTGTTAATCCAGTTCAGAGATAGATGCTGGACATGTTTAACCTAGTTTAGCAGAGAACAAATATAGCAGGATGGAACTCCTGAGGTCTTTCACTCGCATGTGACCCTAATGTGCCAAAAACAAAAGGGAAAATCCACACATTGTTGGTTTAGGAGCAGTTAGCATAGGCGATATTTGTTGACAAGTCGGCCGGGTGGAGTGACTGCAAAACAAAGCACAACTCCTGGCTGAGTCATGGATTGATCACTGTGATGGGTAAAAAGGTACAATGCTAAAAACAGATTATTATTTTTAACACTTTTGGAAGAACTAAGCTTGCAGTTTCAGCCTGTTCTTCCGGTTCTAGTGCTAAATTAGGCATGTCCTGGACTTTTTATCTGGAAACACAGAGATTTAATTGACAGTTCTTTTCTCATCTGATGGTTTACAGCAAAGCCAGATACCCTGTTGACCCCTAAAGTCTACTTTCTGAACAGTCACTGGGTTTTTTTGTCTCCTGGCATTTTACACCTGACGTGTCTAATATATAGTCAAAAGCTTTTCGGCAGGACATCCTTTGTTGACATGAGCTGCAGTTTATAGCAGAATGGAATGATGGAGACCGGCATGGTAAAGGAGCTGCACACTAACTATGTGTGCCGTTTCTATTTTGTTTTGTTTTTTGTTCATGACATGCAGCCATTTTATATGACTATGCTTATCTACCATAAAGCCAATAGGTAGATGACAACAGGTCCTGTCAGAGAGGATCATGCTGATAGACTAACACTTTGTTCAGATGCAAACTCTGCTGATCTTTCATCTGTGTACATATGTATTTGATCTTATCTATTTGTCTGTATGTGTGACTGTATAACATTTGTTGCTTATATATAACTGTGACCTTTGACCTCTTCATGCTGGCCAAACCACCAGGGATCACTGGAAGAGGACCCTTTGGCCCTCCTTCAGGCATCTCATGCTGCAGCTAAGCAATCCCAGGTCTGGCTTGCATTGTGCTTGAGTGTAATTGACCACAAACCTGTTCCCATGATCACCCTGAACTGTGGAGTGTTGTGCTGTGCTCTCTCCCTTTGCTTGCGAAGTGCAGTGTTTCTCTCTTCACATTAAAATGATCTGAAATTGAAGTAGCCATCAGTAGTTACTTAATACTTAATTTTTTGTATTGGGGGGGGGGTCTTACTTATCCTCACGGTATATTTGTTTAGTTCTATGATGTGTCTATTATTTTAGTGTTATTGTGTGTTCCTTCTTCAGTTTGTGTTCACTGAATAATACTAACATCTGGCACTTTGGTTGGGTTCCTGTTGATCCCCCTTCACACACCCCTGAGGCTTGTTATAACACAAACATGCACACACACACATTGTCACCACCCTGAAGGAGCATGCAGTGCTCAGTCGACTGTGAGACCATTGAGTCTACTTTCATCCACTGCATGGTCATCATCCGGACAAACTTTTCCATCAGAACTTTTCAGCATGCGCTGGTAATACTGTCACTTTCAGAAAGACTCAGTGTGACTATGAGTGGTCCAGTGATGTGGTAGTAATAATTTCCTCGTCCCCGCTGTCCGGTAATTCTTCTTGTTGTCCCTTCTGTTCACCAGGTGAAGACGGAGGAGCAGATCGCAGCGGAGCAGGCTTGGTATGGATCAGAGAAAGTCTGGCTAGTCCACAGAGATGGCTTTTCCCTGGGTGAGAAATATAGCTCAACCGCTTATCCTGCGTACAGGCATATAGTTTCCTTCTTAAACATTCCAATAATTCCAATTAGAAAATGTTGCTCACTCACTGTTAAATATATAGGTTCAAAAACATGTAATTCAGTAACATGAAATTAGTGTTTTCAAATTAATCCCTTTTGAAACACTAACATTTTACCATGTTAGTACAAGCATGTGTAATAGGACGAATAATAGGAAATAAATTAATCTGTAAATTTAATTAACATTGTAAGGGAGTTAGCATGTGTTAATCCTCTCTGTATATCAGTTTTATCTCAGTATGACACTAATTGACAATTACTTGAGTGTTTCTGATTCTAATTAATCAACAAATCGTTTCAGCTCTAACAAATTGTTACTGTAATAAGATCTCTATTTATCCCGAGGGAAATTGTTGTGTAGCACTTGTAGTACAAAGTATGATGGAGTACAAATGTATGTACATATGTAACAGTTTTCACCCAGCACTTCTGTGCAGGGCAAAGCACATAGCAACTCAATGAAGAGGTCACCTTAAAAATTAAAAATGGGCCACGTTACATCCAGGGATCCTATAAGGCAAAAAATAACTTATTAAAATGTACTGACAATAATGAATTCCTCTTTGGAATCCCCGTCACACACCTGTGGTATCTAAAGGTGCATATCTCTTCTGAAGTTATAGGAAACCTAGAAAAAGTACAGGGATGCGGGATATACTCTCCCAGTAATTATGTTCATGAAAATAACATTTTAAATAACAATTTCCAGTCAGTTAGTGTGTATTCTCATCTGCCTACACTCTTGATTGATTCCATCCTGAGTGACTGTTGACTTTTCAGAGCTTGCTTGTAACATTTTAATAGAAAATCAAAATCATCTTGGGAGCTGGAAAAAAATTGTTCTGTGGGCCTTGAGTTGGACACGTGGTATACTGATAAAACAAAAGAGATATTGAGCTTTACGTGTTTTCATAGGTGCATTTTTAAACTTTGTTTAAAGAGAGCCAGGCTACATGTTTTCTTCTGTGTCCGGTATTTATGCTAAGATAGGCTCACTATGTCCCGACTTCCAGCAGGCTACTAACTATCAGTGTTTCCTGTCTTTTCTCTTCCCAGCCACCGTGGTGAAGACAGAGGCTGGCTCCCTGCCAGAGGGCAAGGTGAAAATCAAACTGGAGCACGATGGGACAACACTAGATGTGGACGAAGACGACATAGAAAAGGTGAGTGGGAGATGGCTACAATGGTTAATGGTAGTGCACTAGTATGAATTTGTTGTGATTCCACAGCCCCTACGTACTGCTTAGCACACACCGTTCATCCATACCAATGTCATGCTTTCATAGTATCACATTTTTACAAATAGATTTTTTATAAACATCAGATTTTCACTTTCTAGGAATCATGTATAAAATCATTTGTAAGACTGAATCAGGTGTCATCATGTCAATCCATCATTTCTATCACAGAATTTCCCGATATATCACAGTCCTGTCATGTACTTGTATATTTAATTCCAAGAATTAGTGTCATATGGACTGTTTGAAAACAGAGAATTAGTTGATAGGTAGGTAGTTAGATTTAGTTTGTCACAATATAACAGGTCTCCTGCTACGGAGGGGACAATATACATTAATATACAAGCAATTATAAAAAGGGCAAACAGCCTTAGTCTTACTTCCACCATTTTATTCTCCAGGGACCAGACATTAGCCAGGAGTAGGCTGGGGAGTTGGAAAGCCTTTGGTCCGAACTGATTTAGTTTCACTCTTCTCCCTGCTCGCTTTCCTCTCTTCCTTCTCCGACGCTTTCGCTGGCTGGCCTGCTTGTTTTGTCGTGAGATGCAGTTGCTAGTTATCGTTTCCTGATGTGTTGCATTCAGTCCAGTCCCCGCACTTTCTATTCCAATATTAAATAATGTATTTCTGTCTTGAGTGATCATAATTAGACATGTTTCTGTAAAAAGAAGTAGAAAAAACATATCAAAAACAAACATGTAACAAAAATTAAGGAAGCAACTGGTCGATGCGTCTACACATGATGCCTCATACATTGCAGATAACTGTTTTTATGGATTGGAATGTTATAATTTCTTTATCTACATTGTTTATAGAGTTAATACTATTGTCTGGTCTAAAATTCATGCCAGTGTCTTTATTTGAAATATGTTGACATGTTGAATACTTATTTCCATTACTGTATCATCTTCTTCTTTCCCAGCGAGCTCCACTGTTGCTCCATTGCTCCAAAAATCACAATGAGCTACATTATAGTTTATTTTCAGTCAGTCCCACATACGCTGTCCTGCTGCCAGAAATCCTCACTAGAGCACCACATGTGGATTAATCCACTGCTGAAAATAGTCCCTAACAAATGCACCATTTCCTCCTTTTTAAGTAATCTTTGCTAAAAACTGCAGTGTCCAGTAGGGCTGTAGTCAACCAAAGAAATCCTTAGTCGACCAAAGTCCTGCCCTGCGCAATGATTAGTCGACTAAAAATA
>JAPMOB010215330.1:0-18224 GCA_029875015.1 Lepomis gibbosus
AAAGATCTAAATAGCCAACAGACTAAAAAAGAAATACATGAACAGCATGTATTAAACACATTCATGAGCCACACATGACAGTACTTAGAAGCCAGGAGTCTCAGAAAGCTCAATCTGAGCAAAAAATCATGAATATTTAGTTGAACCAACTCAAAATTAACTAGACTAATGAATGAATTGGATGAAATGTAGTAGCAGGGGCTGCAGCTCTATGGAAAATCATTGCAATTAATTACTACCTCACATGTTGTAACATTTTAAGTGCACATGTACTGTACCTGATAGTACACTGAAAGCCTGGCAAGATACTGCTCCATCTCAGCTGGAAGCTGATGTGCTTTGCTATGTTAAGATTACATAGCCTTGTGTCCAACATTGTACAAAATAATAATTAAGTCCCTTTCATTATGAATGAATCAGCTGTTTCAAAGACAGGTTTCCAAGATTTCAAGTGTGAAAAAAGTGTGTGTTTGTTTACCGAGGTGAGCACCGCTTGCGGTGTTCCTGCGTATTTACTAACCAGCAGGTATCGGGTCGCCGGTGGATGAACTGCATTAATGTTTTTTGGCTTAACGTTGCGGTTGTCTCGTGCTCCATCATGCTCCCTGGACTCGGGTTAACGTTAGCTTCTGTGTCCGTATTGGGGGGCTTGGCGTGCTCCCTAACCTTGTCAATGTAAGCTAGGTTAGCCTCCTTGTGCGCACTTTCCAAGTGGACTTTCAAATTCGTGGGGGTTTTTTCCCTTTAGAAATGTTCCATATATTTCATCACCTTACACAACAAGGCACTTGCTCTTATCTGACACACAGTCATATTCAAAGTAATCCCAAATAGGACTCTGCCGCTTTCTCCCAACTTTCGGTGGCGCCGCTGCCACCATGGTGCCAGGCGAGGGGCAGAGAGGCGTAATGCTGCAGAAAGTCGAAATTTCCCGGGCGGAAATGTCAACTCTGAGAAATAGGAAGATAGATTTCATATCCACCCATGAAATAAATTGAGAGGACGGAAACTAAGGACATTTACTCAATAATTTTATTTATTTTAGTTAGTTTTGCAAACAGACAATACCATTTTAGTTAATCGTTTTTTTTCTAAACAGTGTTTTTTAAATTTTAGTTAACGACAATGATTTTCACACCTAGTTTTCGTTATTTCGTTCGTTTTCGTTGATGATTATAACCTTGGTTGGCACACACGAAATATATCTAAAGCATTGTTTTGGGGGCAGAAAATGGTAGATGAGCATTAGACTGCCATGTTTCACATTTTAATGGTGTGCCTTAGGATCAAGACTTAAGCTTGGGAACTTCTCACTCTCCAATGTCTACACACTATTCTCACATGAAATAATATTCTTAAAGTTTCAATATGCCTGCAGTTGGAATGTGTTGCACTGTTGCTGCTGTTATGCCAATAGCATGTCAGTATGAACTGCTGAAGTGAAGCCTACGACCTGGGTCAGAACTTGGAGTGTAAGAGGGCGGAGGAAAGGGTTGTTTGGGCATTTGGTGGGTCACAAAGAGTGTAGCAGCCTATGGGGTGGTTCCTGATAGAGTTCTGTGAGAGAGAAAAAAAAAATAGCCTAGAAAAGCAGACACCCTTCTCCATTGTGACTAGATTGTGAGTGGCCAAAGTACAAATGTGGGCTAGAGCCCTTTTAGAGCAGAGGCCGCACACAATTTATAGGGCAATTTATTGAAACTGTTCCAGAGAGGCAGTAGCTGCGAGTACTCACTTTCTCGCTCACCTCTCGCACACCTACACGCAACACCTCACAAACTCCATCTACACCTAAAGCAGTTCACACACACCTTACATGGAGGATGACGCGCTGTTTGTGGGCAGTAAGTCATTCATAGCAGCACAGTGATGCAGACCGCACACACTCTCTATAATTCAGCCTGCCCGGACTGGATAAAGGATAGAAGGTGAGAAAGAGGAAGAGTTAGCCAGTAAATGAATGGATCCATGCATAAAGTCCTCATAGATCTGGTTACTCAACAAGAAGACAGACAAGGGGAGTCCAGGCATCCTCCAATGGAAACTCTATCATCTCTAATGCTTGTTTCTGTGATCACTCAGTATCCACTGCTCATGACTATAGTGACTGGTAGACCCTTTACCGTTATGCTTATGCCCCCTTTACCACAGCAATCCTGTACAATGTCAGCATTACTGCAGATGGCGCACAAATCTGCCTGCTGATCTTGAACCATGTCCTACTCTGGCTGCAGAACAAGACCCCAAAACACTTGAACTTCTCCACTTAAGGTAGCAAATTGTTCCCAACCTGAAGGGGCCAATCCACCTACCATGGCCTCAGATTTGGAGGTGTCGACTCTCATCCCGACTGTTTCACACTCGGCTGCAATCCACCCTTATTGCATTCAGGGCTACGTCTTCTGGGGTCTGGCCAGACAGAAAACGAAAGAAAGATCAATGCCAAGTGCTCGAGATCAGAAATCTCACCTGTAGTGCAGAGTAGCCTGGGTTAGGGTCAGGGTTTCACAAAAGCTATAAAAGGATGCATTCAAAAGTGTGTATATATATGGTTTTGCTTCTGTAATGGTTATGACTTGACGGAAATTTGACTATGAGGAATTAGCAGGAAGAAAAGAAATCACAGATGCAGTAACTAATGAATAAACAAATAGAAGAAAAGAAAAGATTCAAACAACTTTTAAGGTTTTCTGAGGTCTTTCTTTGAAGGGCTGGTTTGTTAAATAGCACACTTCAGAGTGTGTCAAACTGTCTTTAATGAACGATTATGGATTTTTAATTTGGTTATATTTCCCCACAGAGACAGACCGAATGAAAGAGACTTATGTGGTGGGGACAGAGAGAGGGGATAGTAAAAGGGCAGTCGTGGGGAGAATGGGAAGCAGAGACGAAATACAGGAAACAAGAGGAAATGAGAGCTCGGGAGGTGCATTGGAGGAAAGCTTGGTTAAAATTCGTCGTTTAGTTGCTGATTAACTGATCCACATGACCTTTCTGGATCATAAAATACACATACATCTCTACTTTCACATGCACTTTTAGTCATACAGGTCGGTCAGGCTTTAACTTTGCAAAAATTTGCCATTCTGTATAAAAAGGAGGATTGGGTGGCCAAAAGAGCATTTACAGGCTGTTGAGAATGCAGAGGGAAACATGTTAAAGTTAACATGGTGAGCAACAGCGCTGATTTGATTCCCAGAAAACGCTTTGTCTGGCTTGAGAATATGTGAGCAGGTGACAAGTGTGTACCCTTACACGCCAAATACACACCACACAAGTGGGTATTTTTCCTGTTTTTCTCCACTTAACCCTGCCTCGCCATGTATGTTTAAAGGGCTTCAGTCTGCTAAATTGTGGTTAAAAAGGGGCAAACTGTGCTCATCCTCTCTCACTGTTTGAGTACGGCGTATGGGAGAAGAAACCAAAAATGCCTAAGAATGGGTGAATGACAGTGAGGCGTGATGAAGCACATGATGGAATTATTTACCTCCTCCATAAACATTTTCCACCCTGCCACCGCGAAGAAAAGGGCCTCCTTCCCTGAGTTATGACAGTAAACTGGTTTCGGCAGCGGGCCTCTTCAGGAATAATAGGCCTTTAAGGGCTAAGTTATAGCACAAGGAAGATTCTCCCTGACAATTCACTCACTTTACCTCGCCGAGTGCCACAGCGCCACAAGTCGCAGAGCTGTGCAACCCGGCATTGAAAAACGCCGGAGGGGGTTTGGGAGAGTAATGAAGGGCCATTGTGCTTACTTCATAAACTTGTCACAGCTCCTTTTCATTTTATTCCCCGAACAAACCAGATCAACCCTCCCCCAAATGGTGTATGCAGCTACTGCGTGGGTCACTTAATAAATATATCAGTTTGCCACCCTAAAAAGTGCTGCAGTATTAAAAAACGGCACGGGAATAAAATATGGATGAGGCTGCTTTAGTGCTCCAGGTGTGTCAAGTGTGATTTAATATGAAGAAGGGATGCACGGTGAGGAAAAGGAGATTGCTGAGGAGAGCACAGACAGACCTCTGACCTCTGAATAGCAGCCAGTCAGCTAATACTGCTGAGCTGAACCTCACAAAGAGCCGCTGGGGAGAGACCTGCCTAAATCCATCAGCTTTACTGATCAACGTCAATCTCTGGCCAATCTGTTAGTGTTTGTGGGAGTGTGTATTTTTGGGATAGAAGGTGTCAACACTGACAAGTGTGACAAACTGTGTGTACTTGTCAGCTTGTGTGTTTGTATGAGTCATGGGTCTATACGTGCTCGCGCAGTTGTGTGTGTTTTGGTGACTGAGTGTGCGCGCGTGTTTAAAAAGGTGCCACCTGTAGCAGTAATTAATGCATTTTATGATGTTAGTATAAATGCTGCAAACAAATAAGACCACGGTCTGGCTGTGGATTTACACTGTATACTTTCAGGTCAGGTTTGGAGGGAAAACTGCTCAGCTGCTCAACTCAGAACACAGAACAGAGAGCGCCAAATGTAAAATGATTACACAGTCTGTTGTAAATATCGTCGCCGTTTGACCTACCGTACCTACCGTAGTGCTGTGTGCACAGTTTTCCTGTGCAACTAAGTATTACCAAAATGTTTCTTTTTTCTGATTGTACTTTTACATCCAAATAAAGTGGTTCAGTTAATATGGCCTAACTGCTGTCTTCTTTAGTTTTCTGATCCAGTTGGCGCTCCAGTTGTACCAGCACAGAAGTCAATCAGTTCAAGGTATTTAGAATATTTTCAGCGCCTTGCCATCAGATCCTTTTCCTTTTCTCAGTGGGCCTTCTTTTAGGTTGCTAAGATACATTTTGCAGCTGTCCACAGCAGTGCATTGCTCAGCTTCTGGGAACAAATTGACCGTCATCTCCTGCAGGTAATACCTTGAATATGGATAAGTGACTCATACAGCCCTACTTCAAAAATCTCAAATGATCCCTTTAGGACACTAGATATGTGACCTGTGTGAAAAAGGAACTTTGAATCTCGTCAGCCTCTGTCTTATTTGTTCGGTGATTCCCTGAAGGTGTTGCAATTAATGTGACAATGACTTATTGATTCTACACATATCATGTTCTAAGTGTGTGCATTTTGGGAGGTGCGTTTTTGCTTGTGAACGAGTTTGTCCACTGCAGGTCACAGAGCCACGGGCTAGGAAATGGGCTTTCCTGTCGTTCAGAGGGGTTAAGCTGACAGAGCATGAAGGCAACCATAAAGCCCCAAACTGCCTCCTGATACCGGCCGGCTTGGTAGCTAATCATTACACATCTTCCTCTCATCCGTTCAGCACTTTTCACTCCCCCCTCCCCCCCTTTATCCACCCCTACTTCTTCTAGTCTCCCCCATCTCTAACCCCTGTCTCTCACCTCCCCTTGCGCATCGTTTCTCCTTTTTTCTGGGAAAGTGACAGTTTGTGTATGTGATTGGGAATAAAAAACAGTGTGGCTGTGAGAAAAGAAAGAGCGAACGTGTGCGTATGTTGGTGTGTGTGTGTGTGCACAGTTTCCCGCCCGAGAACTGCCTTGCCTGACCTCTAAAATCTGCTGAGCTCTCAAAAAAAAAGGAACTCTGCTTTCCCTTCCTTCGCCGCTGCCCTCCATCAGAATCTCACACAGGAGGAGTTGCACTTCGACGGTGCAACACAGCAGCTGTGAGAAGGGGAAGCACCGCCTGCTGCCAGCCTCCTTATGAAGAGCAGTCACCAGTTTCTCCCCGAGTGTCACTCACAGGCGGCAAAAATGTGCCGCTCTTTCAACTGAAACACTCAATACCACCACAAAAAAAGAGGAAAGCATTTTAAATCCCGGAGGTGACAGACTCGTTAATGTGTATTTCATCTTAATAAACACTGACGCAGAGTGAAAAAACCCCAGAACTTCCTTTACACTTCACACACACACAATCCAGATTCATCACAACCACCACCGCCAGTAGGCAGGGCTCACTGGGCAACAACTGAGGCATGCTTGACCCCCGCTGACTGCTGACCGAGCCGCTGGGACAAACCCACAGGTAGTCGAGCATAATTCCACTTCCTGCCCTCAGTAATGACTTCTGGTGACCTCTGGCTGCACGCCGCGACCCATCATGCACCATCAACCTACAGTCCTCACAGCACGGCAGCCCCCGAGGCTGAGGGAGTGAGCAGCTGGGGGGATTGTTTTAAAACATACAGCAGTCTATTGCTGTCACTTTTTTTTGACCTCCTCAAAAGTGTAAAGTCTGTAATGTACTCCGTTTTCTTTCACATCTGGGCCATATGGTGTCAGTTATTTCATGATACAATTCTATTATTTCACATTTGCATACAGACACGTGTCACACACACGTTCATGAAACTGAATTATCCTTTATGGTTGTACGACTAAAAGACACCAAAGAAACCTAATGCTTTAAGTTAACAATGACATCCAACTTTGTTTTGTTCATAACAGCGTTTTCCTCAGAATTTGACATATTGATCTTCAGACAGAAAGAGTGTGGGAGAAAGTTTTAATGTAAAATTGTATTGGTTTCGCGGCTATCCATTCTTCCTCAAAAAAACGTTTGAGGCTCAACGCCACGCACTGTTTAAGATTTTCTAATGCAGCCTTTCCCAATTCAAATAAATGTCAAGTTTTCTTTTTCAATCCGCAAAATCAACTCCTTTTTCATAATTCATATTTCATTTTAATTTCATGTTAAGTAGGTACAAAGAAAAAACAACAATTATTTACAATTAACAAGATTAATAATTTTTTTCACCTACTGTTGTAAAAACACATCATCAGGCTTTAGGTGCTTCATTGAACTGAAACACTCCAAAGGAGCGAGGGGATGACTGATTTAAATAATGACATTCATGCAGGTAAACCACTCACTAATATACTGTATGTATCCCATTGTATAAAAGTATAAAATATAAACATCGTGTGCATGTGTGAACTATACAAACACACACACACACAGGGCTGCAGCTGGCTGGGATGACATGTTAAGGATGTGTTAATTCACCCCTCTAAGTTTCCTTATCATGTCTCCTGCTTGGCCATTCATTAATAGTCCTGTTTTAATTAGCCATTAGTGAACACACTCCCCATGTCAGAGATATGAGATGGTGTGTGTGTGTGTGGCATGGAGAGAGGAGAGTGGGAGGAGGCCATGCTGAATGGAAGGTGTTAGGAGTATGGGTGTGTTGTGTGTGTGTGTGTGTGTGTGTGGACAGCTCCATTCTCCCACTGTGGCGGCAGAACAATTGGCAGGGACACGCTGTTCAGCGGGGCCTCCTTCTCATTATTGGCCCACTGCTCACTTGTGAGCCATATCATTGTACTGCAAGACAATGGCAGCCAGGGGCCCCACCCCCTCTACATGCACCCGCATACCAGTCCAGCTATAAGCTTAACTCCCCCCTCCTCCCCGTTCTGCATGTCGCCGCACAGCAATCAACCAACTCCCTCCCTCTACATCTCCACCCCGCAGTATCGCTGCACCTGATTGGCTGCGGCACGGACGCCCGACACTGGTCAGAGTCCACAGCGAGAGAACAGGGGATTAAGCCTAATTAGCATGAACAATAAAAACAAACAATCGCGAACGGGGGAGTGGGGTCACTGAGGCAATCCCACTGTCTCTCTTAATTAGCATTGTTTACCAAGTGACACAGTTGGTTCATGATATCAACTACATAGCGTCACACATCTATTAGATTCATTGCTCAGACCGTCACATGGGCGCACTGCGCTGACACACACAACACATATACGTGTGTATGTGTGAACGGCTAACATTATCTTTTCTTCCAGTCAGAGATTATTAATATTAATTTTGGACTTAAAAGTTCCTTTTGATCAAAACTTTTTCTGCTAAGAAACAAGTGCTGCAACTGTCAAGTGAAAAACTATTATTTCTAAAATGCACTATGTTGCTAAAAATGTGTCCAATCAAGGCAGATCTTGCATCCACCTCTGTTGCATGTACTAGCCACACTGCTGTAATATAAACAGCCAACATAAGCGCAACTTTAGTGCCCTGCCTGAAATAATGCTATGCTTCTTATATATAGCAAAAGCATCAAAAGCAAACCAAGTAAAGACAATGTGGAACTTCCAAGGGAGAAGTAAAGGAGATAAAAGAAGATGTAGAGCTATCGGATGAACCGCTCGTTAGATAAAAAGTTGCTAAATATTCAGTTAAGCTGGATGAACTGGAACTTGGGTTTTATGCTTCCACATACTCTTGGCTATGTATTTTATCAACTTCTTTTGAGTCGGACCACTTTGTAAAGTCAAAACTTTCAATTGCATAACAGAAACGATCTTGTGCTTCAGGAGTTAGAAAGTTACCATGCACAGTAAATAAGGTTGTGTACTGATGCAGCTTTCACACATACACCTCACTCAGGCAAAAGGTTCCTCCAGCACACCGATGAGCTGCATAAAAAGACCCTATCGATCGCCAAACCACATGTATAAATATTAGTGATGAGATGATTGATGATAGGATTTCTAAATCTCTTTGGCATCGGAGAAAAATTGCATTTGCCTCTGAGTGTCTGCCCGTCCGCGATGCTGAAAGCCCACCCCTGGGGGACTCATAGCTGCAGTGGGGGTCAGTGAAAACTGGGCCAAATCAAAGTGATTAAGGACCTGCAAATCAATAACGCCTTTATATTAGATTTACTCACCATCCTCGGATCACACCGAGTCAGCAGAAAGAAGGGAGGAGGGAGAGGCTGAAATGAACCCAGATCCCACTAAGCGTCTGCAGATTGGGTGCCGGTATAAATCTTTAGGCTCACATCAAGTCTTTGAGGCGTGATAAAATAATATAATCATCTTTGAGTGGAGGGGCGAGGAGAAGTTAAGGACTGCCTTTTGTTTCTGCTGATCTCCTAACTCCAGTGTTTTGATGATGAAACCGTGAGGAAAACCTTTACCCGGAATCCATCTGTGAGGGATGTTGATGGTTAACGTTGGTGGGATGTACAGTAGAAATGTCTGTGGAGGCTGTTTGAATGTTGAATTATGAGATAGAGCTAATCAGCAGGCGCTGTCAGAGTAAAAGAGAGAGCATACTGGAGCCTGAAAGATTCTGATTTACTTTGAGGGGGGAACAATGGGATGTCTTAATCTCACAGTAACAAGAATCCAGATATGTTCATATGGTGTGTTCTAGCAATATCAGTTAAGAGCTTAAGGACTAAACCCTAAAAAACAGGTACTGGTAATACCTTTGCTTTCTGGGTCAACTTTTGTCTGTTGCAGATGGTGGATGGTTTACCTGCTAAACAGCTGGCCAGATATTCCTAAAAACCAGAGGTGCATGTAGTAGAAAAGTAGGTCTTTTGAAACAAAACAGTAGAAAAGTAAAACCTTTTTAGATATGCATTATTTCAACAGCATTTAAAGACTACTTTTCATTGTGTACACCTGCTATGATTAGTGTTGGTTATCAAGAATCAGTTCCAAATTTCCAAGAACCGTGCATTCGCCTGCTCATCAGTTCCTAACTTTTAGCATATTTCAATAGTGATTAAACAGCGGTGAGCATTTTGTAGCCCATAAAAGTTGCTCTTATCTGCCAGGACCTGTTATGCGGACCTAACACAACGTCATTTGTTACACATTACGTTAAGGAAGCATTCAAGAAACGAGTAACTCTGTTTCCATTCCTGGACCATGGCGTAACGCAGCAAACGCAGGTTTGTCTTAGCTTCGCTAAAAAAGAGAACACCACAGCAAAATGCAACAGCTGCAGTAGGGAGGTTTGGTCCGAGGGAGGAAACAGAAAAGCAAAGCATTTACTTTAACACAGCGTGAATCTGAAGGTGATTCTGACACTGTTGCGGTCTCCCAGCTACAATGGTGCTGCAGATGTAGCTAACACTAACACTAGCAACACCTCACAAAACACAGGTGAGCTGACATTCTCCTTTTGTATTGAAGGGAAACGAATGATGTCTACAGATTATTCCAATATACATTTTCCTTAGATTAGTCCCCAGGGACGCCCCACTAGTACAGAGACTCCTTTTACTTCAAACAACACCCAACCTTATGATGCCAATTGAAATCAATGAAAACACGCTGACACAATACGAAACCTATATGGCTGAGGGTGCTTTCACACTGTACCAATTTAATACGGGACTAAAAAGTTGGGAATGGTTCCAAATTTATTATCACAGGTGCTCTTTTGCGTTGTGTTATGGACAAACACTGCTGCCCAGTGTTCCCAGAAGACAAACAGTGTGGTCCCTGGACAGTTCTTGAACATTCATCCTCAGCAAAGTTAATACTAGATGTATAGAAACACTTGTTACCACACACACACTTACAGCTTAGTAGATGACTAATTCAAAGGCTGTTCTTAGAACAGAAATATATTAAAAATCACAGAAAACTAAACCAAAGCACAAAATATCCACTTCTGGTAAAAGGCAAGTGAAATCATTATTAACCATATTATACTCATAATCAATCATTTCTTTATGACCAATAGAAAAGATAAATAAACACATTTGACACTATAAGGTGCTACAAGACCTGCACATGAGGGTCGACCCTCCTCCAATCCAGAATGAGATGGTAATGCTGTTTGAAGCTGTTTGGTAACGCCGCTCCCTCACCCATACAGATCAATGCTGTCTCACCCACAGAGTTCAGACCCGTTGTCTACCTTGCCAAACGTCAGTCTAAGAAATGCGTGAACTTACTAATTGTAGCAGTCAAGGGAGACAGGAAAGGGACAAAAGCAGGTCCTGATCTCAGACCAGCACCGCATCCAGACACTTACAGGACATGGTAAAGCTAAATGAAAAGAATCACATATACGGGGAGAATGTGTATGTTGTTAATGTGTATGTTTTCTCACACACACACACACACACACACACACACACACAAATTGGCAAATAAACAGCTTTCTGGTGACAATTAGTTGAACTCGTCTTGAAATGAGCGCCTGAGCATGTGCATACACACTTGCACAAGCACAATGTGCCATTGCCCCTTATCTCCATGGAGACAACATGTCCCCCCCACCCCCCCTACCCAACCAGTGTTTGTCTCACAGTAAATCTAAATTGGCGAGTGCAGTTAACCCCCTCACCTCCTCCCCAGCCAGCTCCTGAGTCTCTGGATCTCTGCAGCAGACGATGACAGAGAATTACAATCAATGTGAGAAAAAAGAAGAGCTGAGAAAAGGGGAAGGGAGGGGGTAAAAGAAAAGGCAGTGGAACGTGTTAGCACACAACAGAGCTGGGGTCACGCAGAAGCCACATGTTTTTTTTTGTTTTTGGCACTGAAGATAAAGAAAGAAACTTTCATTCCAGGCCTGTGTGTTTTACAGTTTCCTATTCGGAAAGGAAGGTTATTTTACAAGAATCTTTGATGTAATCTGGTGTGAGGGAGGGTGTATGGATGTTGAAGGGGTGGTGGAGTCGGGGACAGCTCTGAAGGAACCTCCAATCTGTTTACAGCTCTGATTGGAATTACACAATCAATTACCACCCCCCGCTGTGGCCCAAATGAGCCAGCCCAAAAGACAGGGGAATTGGTTAAATGTTATTGTTGGGAGGCCATTATCCAACAATCGGGGTGGTTAATGCAAGAAAATGACATTCATTAAAAGGCTCGACGGGAGACTCCCAGGGGCCAGGCTGCAGCTGACCCTCATTCACCGCCAGGCTTTGTGGACTCTCGTCCACGGTGGGGAGGGGAGATCATGTCAAAGGCACAAAATGCTCCTCTTTTGTCAGAGAGTGGCCTTCAGTCTCTTTTTGCAAGCGTGTGTGTGTGAGTGTGTGTGTGAGACAGCGAGGGGCAGAGAGCCAGAGAAAATACCTGTGACTGCGAGTGTGAATGTTTTTGTGCTTGAGAGAATGTGTGTGAGGTGTCAGAGGAGGAAAAAAAAGAGATAATTACATCATTCTGTGAATTAGAGGAGTAGAGAGGGGAGAGTGATTGAGCCCCCCCCCCGCCAATGGATGCACATGTAATCCTGCAGTAATGAGGCAGCACCAGAATCATACTCCACACACACTTAGTCCTATAATGTATATCATCAACGCTACAGCTTGAAAAAAACCCCCCCTTGTGCGAGTGCACTTGCAGGCAGCAACGGTGATATCATCTATCAACACAGACAGAGCTATCAAAAGCCAAAAGTCAAAAGTAAGTGCAGACATCAGCCCACAGAGAGACAGCGAGGCGGTCGTGTCATTATTTTTGATACAGGATCCCTGTGAGAGATTATTTTTGCAAACTTCCACCAACGCAAAGGCTTTCTTTGTCTTGTTCTATTCGAAGATAGGACGGCGGGTCAGCGAGAGGAAGACAGCCGTGGCCTTGTTATTTCTGTTCATCCTACAGGAAAGAAGAGCCATTTCATTTAGGAGACACAAGGAAGAAATATGTTTTTTTTTATGGCAGAAAGTCACACTGTAGCTGCCTGTACAGTACAGCGTGTACAGAGCCTCGCTTAGGAAAGTCGGCAACTAACAGACCATTTACCTCCTCAATTTACATTTCTAACGCTTTTAAAGAACAGTGAAAATCAAGCAAACCTAAAAAAGTAAAAAGTACCTAAAAGCAGTTTGAAACATAGTTTTAGTTTGCAGTGACGACAGAGTCCATCTATCCATCATGCAGAGAGTGCTTGATGGTTTTATAGATGTTGTAAAGGAAATATGAAGAGGTGGAAATGTAGACCAGAAAGGTGAAAAACCTGCTATTCTAAGGCAAACTTTGGATTCTACAACTTCAAGGGGAAGGAGGAGCTCAACATGACTCAATATGTAAGGTTTGCAATATGAAAGTCAGGTACTTCGGGAACACTACAAATGCCCGGGCCGAGCTGAAAGAAGTGGAACAACGGCCAACAATGTCCAAAAACAGCAGATGAACGCACACGACACATCTTTACCAAACTCCTGGCCAATTCTAAACGAACAAAAAAGATACATCGTCTGTTTTGTTTCAAAAGATCTGCAATCTTACAGTGAAGCTTTACCACCCTCAACCACCCTCTGCTTGCCAAGTTAGCTAAACACTACCTATCACAAGTACTAGTGTTTCAGTGGAGGGAATATTTTCTACTGCTGGGGATGTAGTGTCAGTGCAGCGGAGAAATCTAACTCCAGAATTTGTGAATCTTTGTCTTTTTTTTTGTCATACATTCTTGCAATCAGTTGATATCACTGTTATAAACGTGAAAACAACATAATCTTTTGCACACTTTGCTTTCATGCCATAAATTTTCACACCCCTTTCTGTGTTATTATTACTCATTCCCTTAATAAAAAAAGATTTTACATTATTGTCATGTGAAAATCATTAACAGATAAAATAGCCATTCCAAATTATAATATTGATACGTACATACAAAATTCAGTGCAGTGCAGAAGCTGCAGAAATGGCTTGACAGGTCAGGGACGTTCAGTACTACACCTCCCAAGTTCCTGGCCCATCAAAACATTTGGACTCATGAGCAACAACTTTTGTGCAAAAGGACAACTTCTAGTGAACAAGTCCAAGGGGCAAGTGGGCAGAGGTCATTCACCACAACCAGTGGGGAAATAGGTACAGAAGGCTGAAATGCTATGGCAGAAGGGCGTAACAGACCGTCTAGCAGACGAGTAGAGTCAGACTGTATTGTTTGCAAGAGAAAAAAAATGTACTGAGACTAAGAGGGTCGGTGTGCAAGCAGGTGGAGAATAGTGACTGGTGTACTGCACAGAAACGGCAAATGATGTTAGCAAAGAGGCATGCAGGATGTCTTAACAGAAGATGCAGATGACTGCTGTCGCCATGACAGGTTAAGTTCCTGAGCTCCAGAAGAGGTTGCCTGGAAAAGGTTCTTGCAGGCTGAGGACCACATGAGTTTTTTGTGAACTCCATCAGGGTGCTAAAAGTCTTCCGTCTATCATTAGTAGAACATGCAAATATTTCCTCTTAAATGGCCACACCATGACCCTTTCTCATGTCCTCTTTTACATGCTGAGCTTGATTTCACAATGCCTAGTGTCCATGAGGGCAAGAGACTGACATCCGATTAGAACTGATAACTGTTACAGATAACCAAGACGGGCGGTGAGCCTCAGGAGTGCGGATCCCAGCAGCGTGCCACTGAGGACTGAATCAATTTTGCGCACTTGCCAGGTCTCTGGCTTATTGAACACACAGATTGACCCTCCTAAAGACGGCTGTTACCTCAAAGCCAAACAGTAACCTTTGACATCTGACCATCTGTTGGTTTCTAGGCAGAAAAAAAGAAACAGAACTCCAGGAAAGCGAGAATAAAGCATTGCAAGGTTCGTTTTGGCAAGAAAACTATATTTGCGCAGATAAAGGGATCAAACAGAAATCTAATACAGTAATTACAAAGCAATAGTTTAATGAAATGTTCTGCTTGCTACAGTTGCATGCTGTCTAGTGTGAGCCAGGCTCATCAGAGAGAGGTGAAATAATTATCACAGGCACCTGTTATGGCAAAGAACAGGTGGAGCTATAGCGTTTTTAATCTCACATCTCAACGGATATTATCAGGATGTGTTTGTGTGGGTGTGAGTGTGTATGTGCACACCAATTTTATCTTTGTGCCAAGATATTGTGTGTGTGTGTGTTAGGTGCTGAGTTAAGCCTCTGATTGAGAAACAAGCCACAGTAGCAACATGCCTCACTGTTTCCCCCAGCATCTGTCTTGAGCAGCATGGGGCCTCCATGTGTACAGGAGGGAGGGAGGGAGGAGGAAGCCACAGAGAGGCGGCTTCCCTTCATCTCTGAGTCCTCTCTCTCTCTCTCTCTCTCTCTCTCTTCTCATTATTTGGGAGGCAACATTTGAGTATAAAAAGACCCTCTCTCTCTCTCTCTCTCTGCCTCCACCTCGCGTCTCAGTGTGAGTTTTTTTTGTCTTCCATCATCTGCGAGTCAGCGCCGGGTCATATCACAACACGACGTACTCCGCTGTGAGTTTAGCACCAGACAAGCCAGCTCCCCGCCACTTCCTTTGCACAGACACAATTTCTTTGAGACACACTGCGCCCGCACTGTCAAAATACTGGAGGTAGATAAGGCAGATAGTCGAATGGAGGAGCTGTCCTGAATGTTTGGAGAATCTCACTACTACTTACCTCTTTCTGTTTCTTCTGAAAGGTAAAAATACGTAGCAGCACTGGGGTGGGGGTGGGGGTGGAAATAAAATAATGCATTCCCAGTCTATCTACTTTGTTTTTTAAATTGCGGATCTCAATATAGGTCAAATAAGAGTAACATTTTATCTGCAGTTTATAACAGTTTACAACTATGCATTTAACATATAGATAAAGACAAGGCTTGGCTAATAGAGAGTGCATCCTCATTTAATTTCCACTGCTACCCATATCATCTCTCTTCAGCTGTTATGATAGTAATAAAAAGGTGCAAAATGCAGTCAAGCTGGCTGTGAGATGATCAGCTCCATATGCTGGCTCTGTTGGGGTGCCATTTCATCCAGTTCATGTGGCCCGGGAAGTTGACGAGTTGGATTTGAGCAGTGTTTTGAGTTAAAAGTTGGTGATTTACAGTATATACATATATAATGGTTTGTTAAATTAGCTCCTGCCGCCTCTGATATAGCCAAACACCTTACCCCCAAGCCAGCCATGCTTAATTAACATGTAAAGAATGGAGTGGGAAATGTGAAAGGCAGCTTACAACCTGTGTTCAGCTGTTGTCTAACTGGATGCAGTCTTTAAATTTAAGGGTAAAAAGCTATTGGGAAATAGTCTCAGTAGTCCAGGGGGTTGTGGGGGTGGCGGTGGGTTGGTTGCACAGTATACTTGTCGTCCACCATGTGGCTTCAATTTGTCCTGCTAATATTCTTGTGCTGTTTCTGTGACATAAGTTGAAGCTTAGATTACCTGTCCTTAAAACCAGAGCCTCATATTAGCTGTAAAAAAAAAAAAAAAAGTAAATCTCAATTCCTAGGAACATAATCGGTCTCTAAAGGACTTCCTGAGTGTTTACTAGCGAAGGTTGAACAACCCCAGGTGTCCTTGAAGAGGTAGAAAAGTCCGTTAATGCCTGTGGACTGGAACTGTGTGTGAGGCTGGAGTCGGATGAGAAAAGTGGCATTTCAGAGCCATTCATCCAAAGAAAGAGCTCTAATCTTCAAGACAACATGTGTTTTATGCCAATATGAGCCATGCTAGTCCGCTGGCCTTCACAAGCCTAACTTACTCCCCCGTGTGTTGTCTTTTATCACATATGAACACAACACAATTGATTTTAGATTTAGAGTTATCAAACAGTTGAGATAAGGTATTATCTCAGCTAAATTTAAAACCAACAAGACACATTCCTTAACTTTAGCAGAACTTGACGGCAAATATCCATGTTACTGATGGATCATATGAAATCACTGCACTCATCTTAAAGATGATACTGTTACATTAGAATGCTGTTAGTCCTTCACCAAGACTCAGAAAACAAACCATTATGTTTAAGTTAATAAACCTGAGCAGTGTGTTGTACATTGGAAACACCTTTACAGGTTTCATAATTATCTAATAATATGGTTTTTAAAAAAAATAATGTTTGAGTTTTGTTAGTTGTGTTGATTTTACAAGTTAGTTAGGTCAATTATAAAATTTAATGGAAAGAAATGCTGAAATCTCCATGATAGGAGAATGTGATCATTTCAAACATCAAATATTCAGTTATTATTAGAAATCTTCTAAATTTTTATTGAACAAATTCTACATCACAGCTGGTTTAGCTGACCAAATTCAATTAGCATAGTCCTTCTCAGGAACCTAAGACTTGGTATATCAGGTCCTTTCTCAGAATCTTTTTAGAAATCATCTGGGTTCTCATGACTAATTCCACACCACTATTCAAGATCAGTATTATAATAAGTGTATGAAGTCCTAAATCTAACAGGATCTGCTTGAAGAGGAACATGGAATTCCAACAAGTGTAATTTAACCTATGGTTGTGGACACCAAGAAAATGTCCGCAGCAATTGTGGATCAAGAGCTTAATTGTACTCAGACATCACAATGAAAAAGGGGAATAAAGGACTCAGAAAGCAACACTGCTTCCTCTTCCCCCCAGGCACTGATTGTGCTAGCCAGCTGAGCTGGACTGGGCTTCAGTTAAGATGTGTTTGACACATTGTTACCATATTTTGAACATTTGATCCAAATGAAACTTTTCCACAGTCAGGATGGCAGACCACTAAAATCAAATGTTTTTTTTTTTAAATTATTCCAATCAATCTGCCCTCCACACTTGAGCCCTCTGAGGTGAGGTTGAAATGGAGAGTCGATTACATTAATGTAAAGTCACTGCTTAAGTTATGATTCAGTTTTGTTTGCGCTAGTATCAAGTTGTATTAACATGTCAGTTACCAAGTCTGCACCAAATTTTAACATGCCGGCAGAGGGATTGAGATGCTTATTAAATCATATTCTTGGTCACCAACACACCATACGCGCTGGGGAAAGCCAAGTCCAGAAGAAAGCCAAGTACACAAACAATAGTTTGAAACTCGAAGTGTCAGATCAACACCTGTTTCCACTGTTGTCACGCTCACAAAGAAGAAAAGATCTGTGTTAGAGCATCAAAAGTGACATTTGACTATGGAAACAAAATAATCCAACGCACAAGTGAGTCACTACAACCCCGTCGGAGCTCACTACATCCAAACTACCTCCTGTTGTTTCTTGAAAAGTGACTGTTTTGGCTAACTGACTGTTATGAAGCACATTCTTATTGCAAAGCCGGGCCTATATAAAGCAACAATAAGACGGCGACTGTGGTGCTTCCAAGCGAGTCATCTCCAGCAGCAAGCCTAGCTATCATTATCTGCTAAAGAGCCTCCGTCCCTATGGATCATCATTACGAGGCGCATTAGAAAATACTTTGATTAAACTCCCCTAATCCACCACAGACAGCTGCAGTCCATTCACAGCTGCCTAATCTCCCCGCCACTAAATACCACCGAGACAATGGGCAACAAATGACAACTTACGTGAGGGGGGGGGGTAGGCAGAAATAAAGGAGGGAGAAAACAAAGAAAAAGAGGGAGAGAAAAGAGAGGGGAGAGCTGATTCCTCTATCAAAGGCGGGCGGTAAACAGTGCTGATGGCAAGCCGTATCATGCCAGGAGATGGCTGATGCTTTCTGCGAAATGAAAGGGGATACAGAGAAAGACAGAGGGATTGTGAGGTACAGGGTAAAGAGTTTAGTGAAAGGGACCGGGAGGG
>JAPMOB010215334.1:0-13158 GCA_029875015.1 Lepomis gibbosus
TGTGTGTGTGTGTGTGTGTGTGTGTGTGTGTGTGTGTGTGTGTGTGTGTGTGTGTGTGTGTGTGTGTGTGTGTGTAAGGGTGTGTGTGAAGGAAATCAACAGAGAATGCTGTATAAGTGAATGAGTGTGTAGGGTCCAGCGGTAGATAATGTGATCACGGCTCCATGTAACACAGCATGACAACCGCTTGTGTGTTTGAGTGCATGTGTGTGTGTTTGTGTGTGTGTGAAACACGCCATGACAACAGTGTCTCTCCATACCACTGTGGAGAGAATGGATTACTCTGCTCTCCGAGTCGAAACGCCAACACACACACACACTCAGAAACACACTTTCCTCATCTCACTACCTACTTCTGATATACACACCTTCATATGCCCTGCATGTGTGCAGTATGCTACCTGAGGGCTTTCATACATATAGAAGTATGCACATACATGCTAAAATACAATTTAATGAGGATTTCATAAACTGTCCTGTAATCAAGATTCGGGATGGACAGCAGTGTTATTCTCTCACTATTCTGTGTATGTCGACTTATGTGTGGATTTATTATGGTTAAAAGAAAAATCTAAACCAAAACATTGTTTACACTTTTGGGTTTGTTGCTTGTTGCTTGTTGTTTGTTGTTGTTTGATAGTGTGCTCTCCTCATTTTTTACAAACAACTCTTCAAACTTCACATGCTGTAACATTCATATCACCAGCACGACAACAATACATTTTAACATCAGAAAATTCCAAGATAAAAATTATCAGTAAGTTTTTTTTTTCATTGTGCTGTTTTTCAACAGTCGTATTTTCACAGAGTAAAGAGTCTGTAATGTTAGATAAGATGCTTTTTTAAAAAGTGAAAAAGTCATGCTATCACTGTTGTTCTCTCCACCCTTACCAACACTGGTAAGTAGTTGTTTGTTTTCTGGGAGTGGTGGAAACACTAACTGAAGTTAAAACTGGAGAGAGGATTTTGTTGTGTATAGTGTTCTAAAGCTACTCCAACACAAAAAACTCCCTTCTACAACAGGGCTCTGAAATCTCGTGAGAAGCGTGTTGCTGAAGGAGGATGCCGGTGGAAATGTGAGTCAGGGTTGGAGAGCTAAGCCAGAAGAAAGTGCTGTAAAAGGTGTTGTCAGACAGCTTGTTTAACAATCTGAGCATGTCTGTGGCAAAAGGAGCATTTTGTGTTAATGTAATTTTGACTGGCACGATAGCCCCAAAATAATATAGCCACTTCAGCCGGTTTGTGGCTGAAATATATTATTTTCTAAATATGTGAGAATTGGGCCAAGGTTTAAAAATACTAAAATTACCCTTTAATTTGGAGGACTTGCTGGGACTTGAATGTAGAATAAAGTTAGGTGAATCGGAACAATGTTTGGTCACTCAACATACCTTTGGAATATGACTTCTCACTCAAACAATTGAACAAACAGTCGAAGAAGATCAAATTGATTTAAATTTACTGTAAACAGGTAACTGCAATAGGCCTTTTCTTCAGTCTTTCCAACCACATATGCAGCCCCTCTATACATTTACATTTCATCAGAGATGCTGGAGGCCACCTGCAGTGCAGCGTGGGACTCTGTGTCTTATTCAAGGGCATTGCTAGTGAGAACTTTAGAAGTAATACCAGCATCCTCCAGCTGCCAGCTCACAGCCAGAAAACACCCCTGTCTGTGGCGGGGATCAACCTAACAACCTTTAGGTTATCAGTCAGCCTCTGCATCCAGGCCAACTTAGGGAGCGGTGGTGGGTGGATGGGTGGGTGTGGGATGGAAGCCAAATGTGCGTGTGTGAGTGTGTGTGTGGTTGAGTGGGTGGGGGTGTTGCTTCCCCAGTGTAAGGAGCACACTGCATCTTCCCCGACCACTCTCTGACAGGCCTACATACATCACCACCCCCAACACCTCTGTTTCTCTCTCCTCTCCCTCTTCATCATCTCTATTCCCTCTCACCCTCCCTCCATCCATCCACCTCTCCTCCCACCCTCCCTCTCACCTGCTCCCATCTCTCATGAGTGCTGGTGTCTCTCTTAGCTGCCCACATCTCTCTCTTTTTCTCTCTTTCACCTGCTCGCAGCTCCCCACACACACACACACCTCTCGCTAGGCCTCCCTGAGTATCATTTACATCGATGATGCCTCATCATTACCCCTGCCCTACTTTATCTATCACCCAGCAGCTCTGCAATAGGGCCTGTTACTGCGCCGTAGGCCCTCTTTCTATAGTCTATCACAGTACTGTAGATCTGAACCACTGAAGCAAGGCGTAAAAACAAGTGACTGTTGTTTTCACAGAGTTGGTGTGAAGTTTGGCTTTGAGATAGATGCTACTCTCTAGAATATCTACAAAAAGCATGCAGAAAACATAATCAGCCTAATTTTTAAATAGAATATTCTTTTATTTTCTGCCAGTGCAATTTGTCCATTGAAACTGGACACTCGAGTTTGATATTGTCATTGCTTCAAATGTATTGTCAAACCCCTCATGCTTCACGGTTGTATGCAATCGGGTGTTTCAGACGAGCAATCTAATTGGGTGTTTAGACACTGGTTAGACACTGTAGAAAGATAAGATAATAGGAAGATAATTGCAGCAGCCGATAAAACCACAATGACATATATTTATGGATTAAATTATGGAATAAATTTGTTTAGATTCTGTATTATTCCTCTATGTATGAGCAGAAATCTATTACAAAGAAAAAAAGGGACAGAAGTCTTTAGTTGATTTGGTTTAGAGTTGATATTTTAGTAGCAATAAATGAAGGACAACTGTATTGATACTAGGGGTTAAAGCATCATCTCAGTCATCATTCAACCACAGAGTACACTCCTGGGCCTGAACCTTGAATGCTCCAATGCACATATTCCTTATGTACCAATTGCTTTTATGAGGTCTGAAAGAGCAGAGCAGAGTTGAGGTCATTTCAAGTTGGCAACATTTCCTCAGCGATGTGTAAATCCTTTGGATTAATTCATAATGAATTAATTTAAGATTGTGAAGATGAGAGAGTAATACTGCCCTGCCAATATATACTTGGATCTAACCCTGAAAGTATATATTCCATACATTGGCAGGTTTACCATACGTTGTACATTTAATGAGGGTAATTATGAAATATATGTTGGCAACACATGGACATACAAGTTTCATCACTTACTAACAGTATGAAAAGTGTACTACATCTGCAGTCTATAATTGTCTGGTATATACACTGTTGTGTAGTGTGTACAGAGTATGTGAATGAATTCCAAAAGTATTGAGGTATTCATACATACATAAAGCATGTGTATGTATCATGTGGTACGGGCAGAATAGATCAAAGTAAAACTTTTGGTATCATTTCAAATGTATTATCATACCTCTTCAAACATGTTATCATGTAAACTTCAAGACTCTTGCATAGGAGCCATTACATAGATAATAGATAAGGCGTTGTTTACAGGTCTGTAAATTTCTAATAATTTCCTAGAAAGTTTCCTGGAGAATATGAACCATCTAATTTGGCACAATGTCTGTGAGAGACCTAAAAGAATAATACACCATCAGTCAGGGAAAAATCCTCATACCTTGAGCTACTTAAATAACTAAGCACTCACTGACGTTTATTGACATACAAATTTCTCCTGGTGAGATTAGTAACATTACCTTGACCTTGGTATATTGATTTTTGCATCGTCTTCTCTTATTTAAAGAGGAATGGGATGTCCAGCTAGTATCACACAACAGCAAAGTGTACTCAGGGAAAGTTGTGGTAGCTCGGCCGGCTAAGGACCTCACCACTAAACTTGTTATTGGTGATGTGCTTGGCTTATGAACGCAAGATGTCATTCATTCACTTTTCCATTAAGTTCAGTTGGCTATTATTGCAGCAATGACCTGAATAAAAGGAAAAATATGCCTTGAATAAGCATCCTTGTGGTGCAAGCTACTGTACATGCTGTACTCACAGGTACAGTAATGGATTCAATTTCAGTCTATGAACTTTGCATCAGGTCATATTTTGCACATTTCTCATATTTCACTTTATTGTCCACTGTACTTAAAAAAACACAACCAAATTTGCAGAAAGCCTGGAATTATTTCAATATTAAAACAAAAGAAAATTTCAAATGGTGAAATGACAGCCAACATAAGGGAAAGGCGTGGGTAAAGTCAGTTGTATGTAGTTAAAAGTGGCAAAGTTTCAATCTCACAAACCTACCATACCTCCAGAATTCGTGTCTTTTCCCTGATTCTCTTTCCGCTCTTACCTTTGCCCTCACATCTTCTTAAGCCATGAGATATATCAGATCAGTCTGTGTGTGGATGGAGTGTGCAGGGCTCTGAGGGTTAAGTCCCTCACTGTTGCTTCACTGCGCTAAACCAAAGGAATCACGCATGCAAGTGCAGTAGAGGAGGACTTAATAATATGAAAGAAAATTGATTTTCTGGAACGAGATTTCTCCTTTGATAAGGTATTAGCTGGGAGGGGAAAATGTTGTGAATCTTCATTAAGAGCCTCTGATATGCACTGGGATAATCGCAGGGAGAAGAGTACAAATGAAAAATGAACACAAAGGGAAAAAGAAGAGAGTCGTACATTAGGGTCAGACAGAGAAAGAAAGATGCCAAGAGTGAGAGAAAGAGCAATGAGAGAGAGAGAGAGAGAGAGAGAGAGAGAATACCCCTCCAGCCCTGCCCACGCACCAACACGTATGCACATACTCGTATCAGAGACTTAAGCAGGAGTAGGCCTCCCTTAATAAGAGTGAAAATTGATTTCTTTCCACTTCCATAAGATGAGATCTAAAGATGATGAAGGTGAGGATTGGGCTGCAGTTCATTATGGAAAATTAGACTACATTCAAGCTAGCCGTATATCCCTAATATATCTACCCTGGCTTTATCCAACACTTCTTCACACACGCTGAATAAACAGAGGGGGGAGCAGACAGAAGAGAAGTGATGAGGAAAAAGAGGGAAAGAGAGGATGTGTTATACAGCAGAGTAAAGCTGACATAATGAGACAGGAAGACAGAAAAGAAGCGATAGACAAGCAGAAGACACAGATTGTGGAATAATCAGGTGAAGGAAGAGAATACAAGTGAAGAAGCCCGTAAAAGTGAGGGAGATGAGAGTAGGGAAAGAGAAGAGTTTGCCAAAAGGCTCTCTTCCACAGCATCGAGTATTAGGCAGAGCTGAGGTGGGGATGAGAACAGAGTTAGAAGGGATAACAGGCAGATAGACTGACTGTGGAGAGCAGAATTGAATACAGCCTAACCTCAGCTAATACCACTGACAGAAATTTATGACAGGCCAGCAGAAAACTATAGATCAACTGCAGTAAGGGATCCTTTTGTTGAGTCAGAAAAATTGCACCCACAAGACTAAACAGAGAGGTGGACTGACAGAACGGAAAGTAATAGTTTGGAGCTGAAGCCGAAGTGACATTTTCCACGAAGTTCAGTTCTGAAGACTAAAAGCACAGCTCCACTGATCAAGAAGATGAGAAAATAACCCTAATTAACTGCAACAAGCAAGCAGATTTTTTCATGGTGCGTCTACCTGATCCTGTTTTGCGTATGGCTGTGTGTGTACACGCCTGTCATCATTATGAAATCTCTGAGTGCAGCATTCAGACTGTGATGTCTCTGTTTCCTCTGCATGTGTGTCTCCTGCTCTCTCTCTGTTTCAGCCTGCAGGCTGTCTGTTAATGTGTGAAAGCAGAAGGTGGAAAAGATCAAACCCAACTGACCTGAGAATAGTACTGACACCTTCTCGCTCTCTACCACACATGACTGTCTGCGTATGTGTGTGTGCTCATTCGCGTGTGTACGCATGAGTGAGAGAGAGAGAAAGTGGAAGTAGAATACAGGAAATGTCACAAAAGCAAAAGAGAAATAAAGGAAACCGAGAACAACGGAGACGCAGAAACTTTAGACAACAAAAAGAAAAACAGAATAACGAGAGCCTGACAGAGAAATAGTGTTTGTGTATGAAAGAAAGACAGAAAGAGAAACTCAGCGAGAGACGGGGGAAGGTGAGAGGTAGAGAACATTTATTATGCCGATGCTTCATCTACAGATACAAATCACAGGCTGTTATCACACTGAAGCAAACCCTGCTAGGGCCGAACACTTGGATCCATCTCCACCACAACACACACACATACCTACACCTAGACACACAGAGATGTGCGAGGTGTGTGTGTGTTCTTAGTGATAGGGTTATAAATAGAGCCGTGGACAGACTCTGTGAAAGGTGAGAACATCCAGCGGGCATTATCAGGGACAGACCAGCAGGTTTCTGTGAGTGTTTGTGTGTATCAGTATTTGTTGCATTCTGTTTTTTTTTCACATCTGTGGTGTGTGTGTGCGTGTGTGTGTGTGTGTGTGTATGTGTTTGTGTGTGTGCGTGTGTGTGTGTGTGTGTATGTGTTTGTGTGTGCGTGTGTGTGTGTATGTGTTTGTGTGTGCGTGTGTGTGTGTATGTGTTTGTGTGTGTCTCTGTGTACCAAGGTATATGTTATTGTTTGACCAAATATGACAGAGGAAAAGAAAACACGCCTGCATGAATCATGAATTGTTGATGGTGCAGTATTTAAGCAGCTGTCACTGCCAGATCAAGTAAAGTTCTTACTTTTTTAGGGCAAAGACTGTTTTGATAAACAGCTAAATTAAAGTTGTTGTTTTTTTATCTTACTTACTTTAACCATGATAGGGTTGTGTAACACAGCACGGCAGCGAGCTGAAACTCTGACTGTTCATAATATTTTGTGGTGTGTAGTTTTTACAATTGTGCAGATATGCTTTTGTTTAATTTATATTTAAAACTTCATATATCTTTTCATATAACGCTCCTAACATGAAGGTAAATTAGTTACTTTACTGTTCATTTCTTTCAGTTCATGAACATTTTCAGCACCATGGACAGCGAACATGCTCTCACACTAAAGACAGCCGTTCCTTCACAGGTTCAAGTACAAATCGGTGATACAGTGCCTCAAAAAAGTCACAGATTTGCTTTAGATGCGTAGTGCTCATTTAATCATGCCTTTAAGGTTTGTAATTGTATTTTGTACTTGTTAAAGATGGGAAATTATATCAGCAAATTAAACACAAATTAGCTTTTATAGATAATTAATCATAAACTTTGTTTTAATGCCAGTTTAATAAAAATAATATAATTTTCAAGTGCATACAAATTGAAAATGATAATGAAACAAATTTCGACAAATGACATTATAACCCACACAAGAAACATTGTAAGTTCAAGTACAACCATTATAGTATTATAGGTGTGTGTATCAGCATTTGCACTGACAGCAATGTCGGTTTAAGTCCACAGTATACTAAACAAATCTGTTTTTACAATGAAGCTCATTTTGGCAAGGTATAGTTTTTAATTAGTGTACATTTGTACCTTCAGTTGTTTAGCATAGAGAAAATCATTAAAACCTGATACAAAGCATTAGTTTGTTGTCATCTTTTTTGTATGTCTAAAGTCATAGTGAACCTCCTATTTTTGACAAGTGGACAAAACTATTGTCCTGCTTGACTGTGTTTAAGGCCTCATAGAAACTGTCAGTTCCACAGCACAATTGCAAATGATAGAAAATTTTAATAATGTCCTGGTTCACATGTTTTATCAGAGTTGCAGTAAAGATTTGGTTCTATTGCAAAACTCTGAAATAAAACTTGATTGGTGACATTTGAGCCGCAGGCTTTGTTTGTTCCCTATAATTTACTATAACATAAATGTACAACAGAAAGGTGTCTAAGTCAAAGCTGATTCATTCACACACAGTAGAGCTATCTGAGTTACAGTCAAATGCATTATACATTGACTGCTTAAAATGACTGCTGCTGAACCACCCACATGCTCGCTTCCCATTGCTAATGCCTTCATTTGTACTGCATATTGTATGTCCTGTGTTAAAATACTGTGACTTTGAAAATGCATTTAAAAGCTAAGGCACAGGCTCAAGGTGATTCATTTAATCACTTACCATGTTCTTGGGCGGGTGTTACCTCTCTCTCACACACACACACACACACACACACACACACACACACACACACACACACACACACACAGGCATTTAATAACACACAAGTGTTAAAAAAGGGACATGAGCATAGGAGACCACGATGCATGCACACACCTGAGTCTGCTCACACTCACTAACATTTGATACAAGCTCACAGTCTCTGAAGTGCCCTGTAGAATAACAGAAGACCTTTATCCCGGTTATTCTATGTATTTATTATAAAACATAGGCCCTCAGTTTTAAAATCCAAACCAGCTTGACCTTTCCTCTCCGCCCCCTTCCTCTTACCTCCCCTCCCTCTTAACTAACTACCTATAGTATGTGCCAAAGCACCACTGCCAGCCCTCCCTGTCTGGGTGAGAGCGTATAATTTAGTATCTAATAAGGGTGGATATGCGACGCCTCACATTGGGGAGAGGGGATAAGGAGAGAGGGTAAAAGGGTGAGGAGGGGGGCAGGACTTCACCCTGTCTGCATTTAAAGAGGTGACGCACACACACACACCACTATTTTACTCCCTTGCTTCACTTGCTCTTTCTTTTACTCCCTCGCTGCAGTCGTTAACAGGCCACACCTTTCTGCTCTCAACCCCAGGCAAGTGTAAGGTTAAACACCTGAACTGAACTCATAGGGACAGAATGGAGGATGGGAAGAGATTTTCTTTTCCCATGTTTTTTTGGGGTATTAATAAAATGTTTACATTTTTTCATTGAGATTTGCTGGTATAAAAGAAGAAATGTTTGACACAGGAAAAAAGAAACAAACTGATAACAATGAAGTAGAAAAGGTATGAGGGGAAAAAGGTCAGATTTCATTTCAAAAAGAGCAAGGAACCACAAAGATGAAGTGATGTTTCTTTTAAGGGGCTTTAGTAAAGAAAATGAGTCTGTATTGAACTGAGTGGATTCTACTATATGTCCCAATACAAAAAGGTGCTCTGACACCATTTATGGTTCTTTAAGACCCTTGCTGTCAAAAGACAACAATTTTTGTTGATACTCCATTGGAGTAGAAGAGGTCAGGAGTACATTAGCTGAAATATATCTACTGTCAGAAAGAGAGAGAACAAGAGAGAGATAGAGATGGAGAGAGAGACCCGAGCTGGCAGCAGTCCTGTCTTTTCACCCCTAATTCTTTCCACCTTGTTAGGCACTCTGCCGTGGGCCGGGCAAATATAAACACCCTGGCAGGGAGACGGAGAGGGAGAGAGGCAGTCAAAAGGATGTAAAGGAATGGTAGAAGAGAAGAAGTGAGGAGAGAGGAGAAGAAACAAAATTATGCAAATAAAGTATTGAGGAGCATAAAATTAAAGGAAGAGAGGAAACTAATATTATGTACATATGGTGAGAAAATGTAAGGTAAAAAGTAGGAGGACACCAGTAATGTAAAGGCTGTGTATAGAGTGGAGCAATTGAGGTTTGTAAAGACAGTGGAATTGAGAGACTTCGACATTTTACTTTTTTACTACTTATTTTAAATGATATATCTTGTGATTAGCCCTGCAATGGACTGGCGACCTGTCCAGGGTGTACCCGCCTTTCGCCTAATGTCAGCTGGGATAAGCTCCAGCCCCCCCGCGACCCTGTACACAGGATAAGCGGTTGACGATGGATTGATGGATCTTGTGATTATGTCTTGCTTTGAGCTATCTGTAAGCTTGAATGCTCTGTTGTTGACAGAAATTATTAGATACAAGATAAATAAAGAAAAACATCAGAAATCAAAGCTGTGCTGTATACAGTTCGCTTCTTTGTGTATTTAGATGTAGAATGAAATTTACTTAAAATGACAAGGTTCATGGTCTGATATCAATGTGTGTTTTTTGAAAATGTGGTTGTTGTGTTTGTATTTGAATGAATTACCTTTACTAATAGAAATACACTGTAGACTTTCAGAGTTATTGTCAGCAAAGTTGTCTGGGAATTACAAAACAGTACGTGATAAAATATATGGCGTGTGTGTAAAAGATATTCCAAAATGAAAATCACTATAGTTTTGGTTCTGTAGATAGCTTTATTTTTATACCCACTGGCAATGATGTAATTGTGATATCATATAAGGAAGCTTCACTTTTCTTTTACGGTACCCAATAGTAATATTACACATATTACTAAGAGTGTTTTTTGATGCCATCAAAACATACTTGGTAAGTTATAATGTGCTTACTTTCCACTATGTAAATTAGTTTCACTTTTTTTCCATGCAGTCAATCAAAAGCAGGTTTCTTTGGTAGCATCCAAGCAAACCAAGAGAAAGAGGCCTAAACATGAACCCTAAGCTTGTAAAATAATTTGTTCCTGTAACCGACTCGGTCTCTCTCTCATTCTCTTTCTGTGCCACCCGCTGTTGCCCCCTGGTCGTGTGCTGGTTGTCGTGCAGACTTTGGCAGTATCGCCGTGGCGACAGAGACAGGAGCAGATGTGACTCTGGTTGCCGGGCGTTTGGCAGGAGCACTCATCGTCACAGTGATGGAAATGCAGCTGGACGTCACATCATCTGTAGCTTTGCGTAGAGACGGGTGTGTACGTGTGTGTTTGTGTGTGTGTGTGTGGGGGGGGGGGGAGTGTGGATGGTTGAAGGGGGAATTGGCATTGGGTGAACTCCCCTCACCCACCAGCAGACACACACACACACACAGTGACCCCACACACCCTAGAGGGACTGCAAGTGCACAGCCAGTAACCAGACAAGACGGGGGGTGATGTTTGTGTGTGTGCGCTAACCAGGCAGCAAAAAGTGCCGTCAAACATACAAGATGTCTTTTTTCCTCCCACTCTCCCTCTCTCTCTCGTCTTCTTTTCTTGAGGTATTTTCTTCTATTATGGGCTCTGTCTGCTAAGTTGGAGACAAATGGTTGTTTGGGGGCTAAATGTTTGAACTTGAGCAAGGAGACCCAAATTGACACACTTAAGGAAAACTGAGTCCTGGGGATAGCAGAGAGAGAGTGCAGAGAGCAGAGCGATTACAGATGGAGGCATTACTCAAGACATCTGTAATGTGTACACGCCACCAAAGAAAACAAACATAAGAACTGGCCAGCGGACATAAACCGCTGCTGTGCTCATCCCTCCATGCCATCTCTCCGTTTACCCCTGCAAACCTCTTTCTTCTGTCTCTGGCTGCATTTTCATTGTGACACATCCCCAAAACTTTTAGGAATGCCAATAAATACACAGTGATGGAATTATGAAATGATCCTTTCATGAAACTAAATTCATATTTAATTTTAAAATTAAATATGAATTTGTTGATCTGCATTGTTTGATGGACACAATATTTCATGTTCAACCCAAAAAAAGGTTTGTTGTGTGTGTGCGTGTGTGTGTGTGTGTGTGTCTGTCAGGGGTGTGTACCACAGCGATTTGGCAGTGGTCTGACATTTCCTGCTCTGACATCTTGTCTCAGTTCATCTCCCCTGCCAGTGGATGGACGGAAGCCCTGGAGGGACACACCAGCACCAGCAACGCAAACTTGTCTTTTTCGTCAGCACCAGTGAATAGCTCTCCAGTACATTAGTCACAGACACACACACACACACAAATGCACACATACATACGTTTTTTTCTCCATACTCCTCCTTTTTGATGTGAAATGACACAGTGACTGCGAAGTGCAGACCGTCAGCTTCAATTTGTGGCTATTTAAGGATACATTCGATGAACAGCTAAAGAACTAAATAATTTTTTCCCACTTCAGTAAATTTACTCACTATTTCAGAATTATTAAAGTATTCATGTTTCAATGTGCTCTGCTGACTCATTTTACATGCATGAACCATAGAGTTTAATAAACATTAATCACAATGTCAACTAAAACTGAATGTTGATTTACTAACATAAAAAGAATAAACGTTCAGTATTTCAGTATTTTCCTTTGGGTTGTGGTTTCAATACTTACTTACTTACAATAATTGAAAGTACATGAACATATTACTTGAAAGTCAGGGCACCATATCAACCAGTGCTGTTTCTCTCTTTGCTGAGAAGAGAGACTGTACCTGTATGTTGGCAGAGTTACTTGACGGAACAATCTGTTGCAACATAACTGCTCTTGTGTTTACACAGAAAGTACAGCTGAGGCTGATGGTAATGCCTTTTCTTTTCAGGGTGTCTGGTCATGAACCAAAGTTGTGGACAAATTGAAATGTTCACCGATGATGGCATTAGATGCAAAGTCAGTAGTTCACTAAGCTAAATTTATTACAATTCATTCATATACAATGGTTGTTCATGACATTTCACTCAAAAAGACAAATGTCAACCTTAATTGTGGGGGTAAATGAAAACTCAGGAGATCACCATTTTTCTTAGGATACAATGACACCATAAATACCCAAAATGTACAAAATTTCATGATCCATCAAATAGTTGTTGAGGCATTTCAGTCCGGACAACAGCTGACCAACAGACAAACATTGCTATGGCTTGAAAACACACAACTAGTGTTGCTAGAAATTCAGCAACTGATTGAGTGATTGATTAAATGACAAAACAACACATTTCGACTCATGATCTTCACAAACCCTGACAAAGGCAAATAGCAGCCATAGGCTACATTATCACTTTTTGTTCCCCATTCCCAAGTCTTTTTTTATTAATAAGAATTTATTTAAACTGATTTCCACAGAATTCACAGTGCACAGTAAAATGAGTTGACACAGATAAAAGTCACAATACCAGACAAGTTGGCAGTAGGTCCAAAAGCAAAGTCTGAATCATACGTTTTTAAATCCGTGTTGGCAAAGTTGAATCAGTTGCCTCTCAGACTACTACCAGGCATGCCATCTTCAGTTATCCCCCTCCTCTCCCAAGCTCTGCCATCTCTACCTTTCCCATCTCCCGTTGTCTCCTACAATCTTTACGAGGCTCAGGAGAGCTTTGACATTCCTAAATGAAAAGGCTCTCTTTGCAGCACTGCAACAGCTGACGATTTATGACAACGGGGCCTCGCTAGAATCTTAGCTGCTGTCAGCCGGCATAATGATGTTTTGATATAAAGATGATTGGTGGGGCCGCATGCACCGCACTGTGCATCAGGCCTGTGTGTGTCTGTGTTTGTGTGAGTGTGTGTGTGTGTGTGTGTGTGTGTGTGTGTGTGTGTGTGTGTGTGTGTGTGTGTGTGTGT
>JAPMOB010215336.1:0-16993 GCA_029875015.1 Lepomis gibbosus
TTGTGGCTTGTGGTGTTCATCTTATAGCCAAGCATCTCTAGGATCACTGTTGCTGTGGTGTACATCAGCTCATTGGTCTCCGTTATGGCTATATTAGGGATAGTATGTAGTGCTGCATTCACATTTTCTAGCAGACTTTCAGAGGGTACTTTGTCCTTGTACTTGGGGGCCCAGCTTAGTTATGATCTTCAATCGTAGGTCAGTCACCCTTACATTGAGTGTTTCTGTGCCATTGGGAATTGGGACCCAATCTCTGAGTGTGGGGATGATCATGACATCTCCCTGAAGACCTGTTGTCCTGGCTCCCCCTTGCCGTAGCATATTTGTTGTACCTCATCAATCTCTAGTTGTGATAGGAGCTGCCGTTTGCGGATGTTAGAACATTGAGCTAGGAGTTGTTTCTTTGTCAGTGTTGATGATGGGTTTCAAGCATCCATATATCCCATAGTCTCTGCATATAACCCCTCTCAGCGGGATTGGGTGTATAGTAGCATTGTATCAGATCCATATTTTCTGCTCCAGTCCATAAATGTCTAGTTCCAGTAGCCCATTTGTCATCAGGTTGCCCTGATTCCGTAGCACCTGACCCGGACCTTGTTGACCCAGGCGAGTGTCAACACAACTGTGACTATGAACTAAAAAAAAAAGGAAAATGGATATGTTTTTGGATGGTGGTATGAAGCCAGACCGCCTGGAAATAATCCATGCAGGCACAGGAGAACATGCAAACTTTACACAGAAAGATCTGGGACCACCAAGGTTCAAACACTGTCAAATCCTGTCAAATGAGTTTTAACAATGTCCTCACTTCAGCAAATGTTGATTCATTTATATTTTACACAATGTATCCATATCATTATTATATAACAGGGGCATTCAATTAGAATTCAAAGAGGTCCAGTTAGAGAAAATTTCCCGAAGCAAATGTCCGGAACATCAAAACAACTACCCTGTGTTATCAATCAGTGGCATAACGTATAGTTGTATCAATATATGTTTTTAGTCACCAACAGACTGTCAAATCAAATAATATTTCAAGAATATTTACTGTTAGTTTTCACATCAAACTGGAGGGATAATAAATACTATAATATAATAATAAATTAATAAATTTCATTATGTAAACTAAAATTAAGTGCCTAATTTTTAGAAAAATTCTAATAAAAAGTGTAGCTTGAAGTGATGAAGTGTAGTCTTAACCAATTATTTAATAAACACTCTACACATCTTAACTGAACAGCTGTAATGCCTCCTCTTCTCTTTAACTCCCTCTTATAGAACTACTATTTTCCTACTTTCTCTTGTTCAGTGAGAAACGTGAGCTCTAGCTTGTTCTGCCAGTGACCTCTGTTATGTAAGGATGTTATTTATTAAGTGTTCCACACATGACCTGTTTGCTGCACTAACGCACTAACTGGTTGATTGCGCAGCACCTGTTGTAGTAGGGGAAGAATAAAACTCCCAAAATGTCCTATAAAGTCTTCTATAAAAATCTTCACTACTTCTGGCACTCCATCCAAAAACCAGAAACTAATAAAGTGGAGCAGGCTGAGGCCGGTTACAGGGAAGCACACTACACTCAGGCTTTTCCAAGGGTGCCAACATTCACCCACCACAGGTGCATCAGCAGCAGCATTACCACACAGCAACACCACAAGCACACAAAGGGTCAATAAACATGTAGGCATCTGTGTTTGGGTGCTTTCTTTTACATCACATGATCTAGAAATACATTCCACCCTTACAATAGTCCATCTGCTGTACACTATGGAGATGTTAAAAAAAGTTGTTCTTAAATGTTCATATCATCTAATTTGCAATTTCTGGTGAACAAACTAGTACAAACACGATTCCTCACAGCATCATGCCGTTTTTCATCCCTGTTTTCTGGCTGTTTTGCAGACTGGCAGGGCCATCAAGTTTGCCGTGGATCATGTCTTCTCCTCCTCCCAAAGATCCAGGCAGGTCAAGAACCGCATTGCTGTGGTGGTTACCGATGGCAAATCTCAGGATGACGTGGTAATTCTCACTTTGAGACAGAGAATGACTCCCCCAAGGAAACAATACCTGACATGGGATGTCCAAATTTTATATGACAGCTGTCGGCTGTAATTATGTTTGTTGTTTTTTTGAGATTCTGTTCTTTAACCCCTCTGTCAAAGGCCATAATGAAGGCCTTAAAAGTCTCTCACAGACAGCATGTGCTTTTTTTAGGTGGATGCCAGTATGGAGGCACGAGCTCAGGGCATTACAGTATTTGCTGTTGGAGTTGGCAGTGAGATCACCACCTCAGAGCTGGTCTCCATTGCCAATAAACCATCATCCACCTACGTCCTGTATGCTGAAGATTACACCACCATTGACCGTATCCGAGACTCCATGGAGCAAAAGCTCTGTGAAGGTCAGGATATCTAGTTTGTATTCCTTCTCGGCTTGATTATTCTCAGTCCCACTGGCTGTGGCATACAGCTACGAAGTGGGAGGGGCCAGTAGAAGAAGCATTTTTTCCCATTCTGTATTTTCACTAAAATAATAACTTCAGTGTTACTTAACATGGAAACACAGAACTCTCCTTAATAATATAATGATCATATAGGTTTATGGTATGGCCACCATTTAGCTTCATTCTTGAGAAACCATTTTCTGGCTGTCAGTTTGGCTCTATAGGATAACTCTAAAAGCTAGAATAACCATGAGTCCCTCGGCTGCTGTTGTCATTGAAAAGAAGCCAGTCTCCAGGGTAGACAGTTTTTTGTTGCAGTTGGCAACAAAAGGCAGAGCTGTAGGTGCTGAGTTCAGCCTGACTTGACCCAGAAATTTAAAGAGTGTCAGAGTTTGTTGTGAGCTGTCAACTACAAACTAAAACAGGACACAAAGCATAAAACAAACATTAGACACACACAATTTCAAATTAAGACAGAAAAACAGACACAAATCAAAAACACAGGAACACAGAGTAGACAGGCCAAACCATGACTAAGTCAATTGGGACTGGAAGATTAGTCTTTGTAACATAACCTTCTGCCCACCACTAGCAGTGAATTATAATATGTTATTGGATGTTTCTGGCTGGTATGCACCTTGGGATTCTTAATTAACTTTTACCCAAAGGTTTTTATGTACATAGGCTTGTATGCCTGAAATAGCTCTTGTCACACTTCACAACCCTGTTACTTTGTTGTGACTGACTGAACTGAAATTGGTGGCATTGTTGACTAGTTTGATTTTGCTGATGAAACCTAAGTCACAGGTATTCGCTGAAGCCTATTAGCTTCCTTACTCACAAAATACTATAAATGGTAATGTGAAAAAGACCTCTTTCTCTGGTTTTTGCTAGCCTCTTTTAGAGACATTTTTTGGTCTAACAAAATCCGATAATCCCTTGATGCAAACTGCCTTGCACCAAATAGACAAATAGCAGTTAGCAACCAACTGTAGCATTTGAAGAAAGTTGAAAAACATATCGGCAAGCTATTTTTCTCAGAAGTTGTTGGGGGCCAAAATCAATAAATTGTCTTAAAGGAGACCTTATTATGCTTTTCCATATTTTATGATTTATCTACAATGTTAAAATGTTGGATGTTCTTGCTAAACATGGCCAAAGCTTCAAATAATAATGTAAAAGTATTTAAAAGAAATCCCCGTGAGCCAAACCTCAGATTTCCTCCAGTTCTAAAAGCTCTGTTTCAAACTGCTTTTTCTACAAACGTCTCCATTCTTCGACATACGGAGCTGTACAGCTCAGTGACAACAACAGCCTGGCAACATGCTTCAGGTCTAGGCCAATCAGAAGACAGTGGGATTTGGGGGGGGGGCTTAATGAGACTGAAGCATCTACAGCTTGTTTCAGGCAGAGGCTGAAATGAAGGCCTACATGAAGAGCCAGTATAAGACAGAAAACTATTATTTTTGAACTTTGAATCATGCAAAGCTGCCATATAGGAGTGATAGAACTACAGTATAGGACTGGAAATGCAGTATAATAGGTTTCCTTTAAATGTTGCTTGGAGCTTGTGACGGTAGGTCATTTCTCACTGAATATGGCAAGACAGAATGAAGGAAGAGCAGAGAGAAGTAGAGGTTAAAGGCAGACATTTTGATATATGATACCAGAAAAAGGGCAGGTGTAAACACTAACAGACTGCATGTATTTTGTTGTGCCTGTCCCAGTGCCCTGTGCCCTGCATGACAGCTCACTGTTAATGTTACTTGCTCCTGGTTTTTCTAGAATCACTGGATATATTGTATTGTGGCAGAAGCGTGCCCATTTTAAATTCAACAAAAAGAAAATAAATTAAACTGCCTTGTGTTGTCCACAAGGATGCAAATCAATGCACCATCAAATAACACAGATGACAAAAAATAAAAAACTTTTACTTATCTATTTAGAGGTTAAATTACCCTTTTCTTTCTAGAGTCTGTGTGCCCGACACGAATACCAGTGGCCTCTCGTGATGAGAAAGGCTTTGAGCTGATGGTGGGCATGAACATTCAGAGAAAGGCCAAGAAGATCCCTGGCTCTCTGATCTCTGAGACCGCCTACGCTTTGACTGCGTCCACAGACATTACTGAGAATACCCGGTAGAGTACTGTCTAAAGAATGCAGTGAGGTTCTTAAAATGCCTTTCATTTGATCAACTATTGTTTATATTTAATTATTTTGATTATTTTACTTCATCCTGATTCTAGAGAGATTTTCCCAGAAGGCCTCCCTCCATCGTATGTGTTTGTAGTCACCCTACGTCTAAAGGGGTCTTCTAGCAAGCTGACCTTTGACATTTGGAGGGTGCTGTCTAAGGATAAGGAGATCCAGGCTGCAGTCACACTTAGCGGAAAGGACAGAAGTGTCATCTTAACCACCACCAGTACAACAGAAAATGAGCAGACAGTCATCTTTAAAACAGGCTTTCAGGTTGGTTCCAGATCAGTACGGGACACGTTTGTCACCTCACTTTAGCTTCAGCTCTTCTGGTTTCAGTGACTCACACTATTACAAATGATTTACCTTACTTTAAAAACTGTGACAGGATCACCAACAAGCTATATTAAAACAGGACTAAACATAATGATTTGGATTAAGAAAGCCGTAGCAGAGAAAAGAGNGAGAGAGAGAGAGAGAGAGAGAGAGAGAGAGAGAGAGAGAACACAGAAGACCAATGCAAGTTCCACATAAAGATGTAAAACAATTGTAATCTGGTAGTGACACAGATACTATTGAAAATGAATAATAGTACGAATAACAATAGTAATAGTAATATTGATTATAATAATAAAAATCAGTACTAGTAAAAATAATTGTAGCAGCAGGTGTCAAGCAGGAACATGGGGGAAGCAAGAAGCCCGCAACCACAGATTCAGACTCCACAGCTTCAGAGCCAGAAACACCTGCAGAAAGCAATGGAAGGAGAGAGGAGAGGGATGAGAAAGCACAAGAGAGGAAAGGGAAGAAGTCAAGTTAGTAACGTCCATTAATGGGACGAGGTTACATACAGATGGAGATGGAGAGAAGAACTCAGAGTATCACGGGAAGTCCCCTAGCAGTCTAGGCCTATAGCAGCATAGACTAAACCTGGACTTTTGACCTGTCCTCAGCCCCGCGTCAACTCACACTGGTACCGTTTCAGAAGCGTTTCAGTAGCGGAGCGTTTAGCCTGCCCCACGTTGTTGACTTGTTGTTTATTTGTCATGCTTGTGTGCTTCTACAACCGATCACAGCGCTCTCTGAACCCTGCAAGGGCTGAATTTCCCACATGGAGCATTTCAGAATAAGAGCATTTTGCCTGCCTGATTTTGCTGAATTGTTTAGATTTAGTTGTTTTTGATTTTTGAGCTTCAATCGTGGTTAAGAAGACTAAATGTTTAAACTGTTTCTTTTTGTGGTCTGTTTTAACCGTGTTTATTTTTGATATACAATCGGGAGTCTGTACAAGGTATTTTATATTGAAAATCGACAGGATTCTCTTTGCCGTTTCTGTGTCTGTCTTCCTGCCCGGCTCATCTGCTCTGTGCTGCTTGGTTCAGGACTCACTTGAGCCAGCCCTAACTATAAGCTTTATGAAAGAGGACAGTCTTAAGCATACAATTAAATATGGAGATGTTGTCTGCCTTACAGCCTTTGTCAGTCAAGACAAACTGGGCAGTCACGTACAGTATCTTACAAAAGTGAGTACACCCCTCACAATTTTGGAAATATTTCAATCTTATGTTTTCATGCGACACTGAAGATATGACACTTTGCTACAATGTAAACTAGTGAGTGTACAGCTTATATAACAGTGTGATTTTGCTGTCCCCTCAAAACAACACATCACACAGCTGTTAATGTCTAAACCGCTGGCAACAAAAGTGAGTACACTCCTAAGTGAAAATGTCCAAATGGGGCCCAATAAGCCATTTTCCCTCACCAGTGTCATGTGACTAGTCTCAGGTGTGAATGGGAAGCAGTTCAACAACAGTAAGCCCTGAAATGAGAGATGTAACGTAAAATCTCTCAAATCAACATTAGTTCACTATCAAACTTCGGTGTACATTATCAAGAACTGGAACTTTTCTGAAACTCATTTGGCGATGGAGCAGTGGACAAGTCACATGCCTTTGGTGTCAGAGACCTGGGTTGGATTCCCACTGTGACACATCCATAAATGTAGATGCAGATGTAAATGTAATGTATACAAAACACAGTTAATGCAGCTGCCACAGCTGGCACCATTAATATCTTGAAATGGTAATACCTCAAAGTTGATTCACAAAGGATTTGAATGAATCAGTTTGCAGTGGTAAATATAAAAAGTGGACTGTGCTTTCTCGGGTTATGAAAGAACGTCTTGTGTTATTGGGGTGCACAATGTTTCTTCCACTCTCGGGTTTCCCTTCATGTTGGTTGCTGTGAATGGACCTGACTGGGATGACTTGCAGAGAGCCAGATTAGCAGCTATTTAAAAATCTTCCCCTGTTCAGTTCAATTCACAGCTGAACCGGTGAAGGTGAAATGTAGTGGTAGCCAGGAGGCGGCTCAAAGAAAACCTTTCCTGCATTCCCCACTGGAAACTAGTTGGTGGACATGTAGTTCTTGGAGGCCGTGCCTCTTTTTCCATGGCAGCACAAGGTAATGATCCATCCTGTTGGACACGCCAAGTTGTTTTTTCCAAAAGACGCCCACCACCCTTCATCCCAGCATGCACCTAGACTTTAGGACAGAGCGCTGGACAGGGTTGTTATTATGTTCAGTTGGTGTTTGACTTGATTTGATGTGGCACAGTGTAGAAGCCTGTGATTTGTCGTTTGTGGCTTAGTCCCAGTGAAACAATAGCGACTCTGTTTCTCTCTGTCCATCTGTATTGTTTGAGCTTTTTAGAAAAAGGGAGGAGTTCTTAATAAGACCATTTGTGGAGCAACATGTTTGGCCTTACTGACAAAACCAGGTTAGATGAAACACAAGAAATGAAATGGAAGACTCAGTGAAAGTTCACACTTGTTTTCACATCCAGCTTTGGTCATAGCTCAAAGTTTGAACAAAGATATGTTTTAGTGTCATAAATGAACTCTCAGTAAATATATCTTTATATTTGAGATAATCTTGACAAACAAAGGTATTTATGAAATGCTTGTCTGTGCCCCTCTCAGACTCTGTATGATGGAAAGTGGCATCAGCTCAAACTCCTGGTGAGGCCACGGCAAATCACCGGTTTCCTTGACGATCAACTAATCCAGGAAGTAATGCTGGAACCGGTGGAACCCATTTACATTAATGGGGAGACACAAGTGGCTAAGAGGCGTGGAACAGACATCACTGTGCCTGTGAGTACCAGCACCACAAAGAGGTCCCAGTAAACCTTAAAAACTGGGACTTACCCTCCGTGTATTCTGACAACAGGTGCAGGTGATCCCATGTCGGGCTCGAGCACAAACTGCAGCAGAGGAACATTAAGCAGATCTCACAGTGTTGTTGGCGATTGTGACATTTAGTTCAGCATATTTTAGCCTATTTGAATGAAACAGTTTCAAATAACAAATGTGAGAAGGAAAGGAACAGGACGATCATTTCCAGTGCAGGGACCTCATGTTTATCTAAGCTAGCTGATCACAAACGTTGCCATTTGTAGGATGAGATTGTGCACCACAGTGCTTTTGTTACTAACTAACTAACTCTGCATTTGCATTTGTCTCCTCTTTTTTTATTCAGGTGGACATTCAGAAGCTGCGTCTGTACTGTGATCCTCATCAGAGTGAGCGGGAAACAGCGTGTGAGATCTACTCTGTGGTAAGCTTTCTACTGTTGCCTGAATCTGATGTCATCTCCAGCACAAAGGTTTACTATAAGGTTTTCTATATGACTGCACTAATAATCACCATTCTTCTTTTGTGTCTTGTCCTCTCTATCTTGTGTGACACAGGATGATGAAAGGGTAAGAGCATTTCCGCCCTGTTTCAACACACTTTTAATCAGACTTTAGTATTTAGCCTCTGAGGTAATGTAAAGGTAATGACATCGAACCTAAACAGATATTTCAGTGGAAATTACTGGTTACATTCGTAACTCATGTTAAGAAGGTCTTTTTATTTAAACCGTAACAAAACCTTAATGTAATCTAAATCTTCTCTGCATAATGAGGAAGCTCTGAGTGTGTCTTGTATTGCAGTTGTCAGTTCGTTTGTGTTTCCTCAGTGTCCTCTGAATCGAACAGCCACAGTGGAAGAAGACTGCAACTGTGTGGTTGGACCACCAGGGCAGCGTGGTCTGCCAGGACCCATGGTAACACACACACAAACACACACACACACACTCACATACACACAAGACTCAAAGCACATTTGATATATGATGTGTCTCTTGTCCCTCTAGTGGTATTGACACTGGGGCCTTTAAACGCCAATCTAATTGACCCTTCGCTAAGCCCCGCCCCCCTTAGTTACTGTTGCTATGTCTGACAAACTGCCTGCGCTGCCACTGTCTGTCATTGCACTCCCCGGAGAAATATTGCGCAAAAAAGTGACCTCAGAAAGAAGCAGACAGTTTTGCAGTTGCATTATACGTGTGAAGGTTGTATTCAGGCTGTCAGACTGACTCAAATGGACGTGAAAAAAATGTAAGATAGAAGATAAAACCTACCGATCACACACCACCGCATCACCCGGTAATTTAGACAAAAGACAATGATATTAACTGTTGCTATGAAGCTGGGTAGGCCTCTATTCATTATTACAATCATTAAAAAGCAGAACAGTAGGGCTTTATGATGTTACATTCAGTAGGAAGTTAGCTAGCGTTAGAGTGTAAGCGTTAGCATAATAAAGCCTGTGTGTCCAGCAGTCCAACGCACTACCTCAAAAGAATATGTTTCTAAGGGTCATGATGGGATGCTTTAATGCTACAGGGATTCAGAGGGGAGAAAGGGAGGGAAGGACCACCGGGACCTGATGGGAAGCATGTAAGTCCAAATCACTTTCTTTCCTTTAACCACTTCATGATGTTGTCACCAGTCTTACAAGTTGTTAGAACAAGCTTATGTTGTCTCTGTCCCCAGGGTAAAGATGGAAAACCTGGGGAATCTGGACGTCCTGGATTACCAGGGATGAAGGTAGACATCTGTTGTATATCTAATTGTATAGCTTATGTCAAACTGTTTCTGTCACAACCCCCTTCAGAAGCTGGAAAAAGTTCAACCCCCCCTAACTCATTAACAACATTGGAGAAATAAACGAGACTGAGATTAGCAATAGAGTTGGTAGCATCAGAATGCTTCTGTTTATGTCACCACATGAATCCTATTCATGCAACTTTAGGTCTGCTCAACATCCATGACCCCTTTGTACTGGCTCTACGCCCCCCAATTTGAGAACCACTGGCCTACGCCAATGCAAGTTCTAGTTTCTACATGGATTTTGTTGCAGTGCTGGTACACCAAAGAGAGGGACACCCTACAAAATCCAGTCAGTTAAACTCATGCCAACTCCCGTCTGGCAGGGCTCTAAGAAGCAAGCTCTGTAACATATAAAACAGGTTATAATACATGTGTAAGTTACTGCAAGCTTGTTTCTGTTTAAACTCTCCTGGAAAAAAAACAAGTGATCTCAACTCCAGATCTACAATTTTATTTTATTTTATTTTCGAAAGGCTAGAACTTTTGCAATTCTAGGAAGAAAATGACCCTTGAGGTTACTGCACTTCTCTCCATGTGTCACAAACGGCATGATGTCATAGTATGATGATGATGGCAAACTTGCATTTTAGTTGTTCTTAATTCAAGCACAGCTTTCAGTACCAGAGGAAGTGCGTTTGTATATCTTACATGGTCTTCCTAACTAAAGTGTCTGTGTCAAGTCAATCAATCAATGCTAAGCTGCAATACACCCCTTCTCTTTCCAAGTATTACACATTAACATCCAAGTCTGCTCTTGGAGTTTGGGCAAAAAATGAAAGTGCTCTAAACCTTTTGATTAGCTGGCCATTTCTGAAATTCCAAATTCCACATAATGGATAATGAGTGAGTGTGACATGGCTGATTAAATGTTCTTACCTACTGTCTTCTCTTGGCTGGCCAGGGTGAAACTGGCCCAGCAGGACCAATGGGGGAGCCTGGTCTAAAAGGTAATAAGGTAAGTCCTTAAAGAAGGAGCTGTGTGGTGGCTTTTCTTTTCTGCTGCTAGTACTGATGATGATACCTGATTCTGCTGATAACGCCCAGGGAGACAAGGGGGAACCAGGCTTGTCAGGAGAACCACGATCCCCAGGACCCAAGGTGAGACTATGATGCCAATAACCTTAACAGACATTTTTTTTAGAATGGTGACCTATCGGGGAAATGCTTTTAGGGCTGCAGGGCTTTCCTTTGTTGCAGTTCTAGCTCCCTTAATACATCCATTATTAAAACAGGAAGTGAGCGAATATTGAAAACTTTACTCTTTGCAGTCAGTGCTAACCAGGATAAAACACTGACACTTTTTACTGTAGTTGCTGTGTTTGCTGGGATTGGCTATTGTATTGAATCCCAGGTTAGGTAGAAACTGGACATTTGAAATGGAAGTCTATAACACAACGTTATGTGCAGTATGTGCCGTGATAAGCCTGATAGTTGCAGCCCTGCACCTAAACAAGTCATTGCTGCTGTTTCTACTTGCACCATTCCTCCTTTACAAATAACAATTTAAATAGTGCTGAATATGTGCATATCTTGTTGTGCTGAACAATTTTATTGAACAGTCGTACTGCTCTTCACACTGACACGTGCATTACATTGTATTTCCTATAGTCGTTCACAATAAAAGCCTGCTGGTTTGCTTTTTAAAATATTTTAATGGAACTTGCATGCATGTATAAAAGTAATCAGTGAACAGTAATATATATCTGGTGTACAATCAGGATCGACGGATTGACGATTCACAAAAGCACTGAGGGCTGAAAGCAGCAAGACTTTTACAAACACTGCTTTGTCTCTTGTCACCAGCACAGACACACAGGTGCTGAGTGTACCAGTTGATTATTTAGACTCTTAGTGCAACATTCACCATCCAGATGCCCACTAACAAACTAAGAATAACGGTTCATTATGATACCCTGTACCAGGAGAATTCAGCAGCTCTTCTAATAAAACAATCCTTTCACTCATGGTTTCAATGTTGAACCACCACAAGAATGATAATTACCAACAAACACACTAGATTCTAAGAAGACACATTGTAATAAACATAAATCATAAAGTAACATTTGTATATTACATATTTGTAACAAATGGCAAACTGCAATCATTAAACAGGCTTAACTGACAGTAACAGGACCTGTCTGCAACATGCATTAAACAGGCTTAACTGACAGTATGTGAAAGCATGAAATCAGAGTTGTCAGTTTATGAAAATAAAAAATTCTGCTAGAACAAGCTAACCATGTCAAACCATATGTATGTTGCGCAATTCTACAAGAAATAGAAGTAAAGAGAATCTTTACTTCTGGAGGTTTGGCTTCCTGTGAGCATGTGTGTTTGGGATTTCCTCCTGTCACAGCAGTTTCTGCAGTCTCAGCAGTGCAGTGTTTGATGTAGGACAGATAATTACTGTAATAGTGTTGCGTTTGGCTGCTGCTGCTCCACTTTGCATCTAAGAGTGTGTTTATTGTCCAACCAGGGGGAGCCAGGACTACCAGGCATCACCGGACTGGTTGGGCCGCCAGGACCAAAGGTCAGTGCAGACTGTAATTATTGGGAGCTCTGGTGAGAGACACATACACACTATATGTCCCAAAATATGTGGACATTAAAGGTTCTGTGTGTATTTCTGAGGATCTATCGACAGAAATGCAATATAAGCTCCATAATTATGACCTTACATAATGAACCGTTATGTTATTACTTTAGAATGAGCCAGTTATATCTCCATTTCCACGGGCACCCCCTTCCATTCCACGTTAACATGTTTCTACAGTAGCAGTAAACGGACAAACAGCGCTACAAAGCATGTTTCGTCACTATGTTTTTTTTTGTGCTACTTCTGGTAGAATTCAGGCAGTGCAGACACTCATCACTGAATACCTACATTATTAGAAGAAGATGTAGCAATAATATACTGCAGGGGTTGCAAATAAGTTTGCATCGGAGTAATAGTTTCAACCATTAGATGGTGGATGAGAATATAAGCCATAATATTGACTTACATCAACATGTTGTTCAGTTAGCTCAGTTGTTAAGTTGTGGGACTTTTTTTCCTCCTTTTCAACAAATGGATTCTGCAGCTAATGTTTCTCAGATCACGGCATTTTTGTTTCGGTGTTTGATCCTCATCCATCAACCTACGGATGCTTTTTCATTTCCCTAGTATCTCCAGGCAGAGGACATTCAGGGGAATCATGTTTTCTGACGGCTCTTTCAGAGGTGTGTCAAGCAGGTTACAGGGTCCATAATCACAGAGAGGATTAATGTGTTTCCCTTGTCAATGTTTGTGTAAAATTTATCTAATGTGTGGTTTATATGGACTGTGGTACAGAAACAGTGACGGTAAATCACAGTCTTACATTTTCCATGTTTTCTGCCAGTGGGCAAGTCACAATAACATATGGTTTTACTGAATAATTAAGCAAATATAATTTCTTAATTAAAAAAAAACTTAAGAAACCTCATTTCTTGACTGGCCACTCTCTGCTGTCTGAGAAGAGACACATTTTGTGCTGTTACAGCCACAGTAGCTGTTCTACATTCTTTGAAAGGTTAGAAGGCAGTGGTAGACTGGACAGACAGACCGTAGGGATTAAAAAGGACGCTGCTGTCAAAGCATCTATTCACCTAGAAAACCTTTCTATCAAATACTGGAACCTGCTGCAGGGATTTCCTCCCACTCAGACAGAAGAATGTTTCTGATTTTTCAATACTGATTTTTGGATATCAGGCCTGACTGCAAAAAGTTGGAAGCACAATGTTGTCTTCAGGTCTGTATAGAAAGAAAGTGGAGTGAATTTTCACTTCCTCCTGGATTGTTTGTGAAGTCTGGTGAAACAGTCAGTGAAGCAACTGTACTGATGTTAGCTTTGTTTGCTGTAGGACCTTACTGTGTGTACGTGCCGGTTAGCTGTGACTGTGTTTGTGTGACAGGACATACGCTGACTGATCTCAGAAGTCACTTGTAACTCCAATTCTTTCAGTTTTTCCCTTTAGTCTCTCTCATTTTTCCTCACTGTGTGTTTCTGAAGCGGTGGTGGTTCCATGATGGAAATTGTTAGACCTGCTCTATATGAAAAGTGCAATGAGAGATAACCTCTGTTATGAATTGGTGATATGTAAATAACATTGAATTGAAGTGAATTGAATAAAGATCCTGGACGGTGGCTTGAGCACCTATTTGTGCTACTTACGTCTTTCCATTAACTATTCAACCATGCAGCATAAAAAAGTTGCTGTCTCAGCACACCTTTAGATATCATTGTATGCTGTAATGTTGAGATTTCCCTTAACACCAAACAGCCACAAGTACACAAAAATACTGTGTATATCCATATGCTCCATATGTCATAAATAATGTTTGTTGGAAAACTGTAATAACAAGAATCTATGTGATACAGTGCAAAATCATTTAGCATGGACTCCTTCTGTAATGTTGCTGCTGGGAATACAGAAATTGTTTTAGAACACAAGTTTTATGTAAGTGCATGGGTCAGGTGGCCCTGTGAGCTAAACCTCTAAGGTGACTTTGTCACTCAGACAAACCAAAGAAACACCATAAAGCTACTTTAATCTTTTTTTATTTTATTTAGTGACTTGTGGTCAGAGGACCAAGGTGAAAACATATTATCACATTATAAATGTGTCAGCAGTTCCCTTTTTACATATCCAGGTGACACAGAGTAACCTGGTGAATGTAAGTCTGACATTCACTCTGCTGTCAGCTTCAGTGGTTTCTCCACCAACTCCTGGGAAACCCATGTGGCTCTTTAGCTTCTAAATGCTCCACTGTGTTCATGAGCTAGTTGCTAACTGTATCCGTTTGCTGCTGGCAAGTAGTGTCCAGTGGGGACAGAGTTTATTTCAGTGAGACCAAAACACAAGACCAACAAACAGACAGAATTTCTTCCTGCAGCGTCAGGGAACACTGAACGCCCTAATGATGAACAGCAAACATTCAGGCTGCACACAGCAGCGTGTGCGGTAAGAAGGACTAATTGCTTGTTAGGAGTAATGTTTGGGTTTAAAGAGCAGAGTTTCCATGCAGACTTTAGTCTACATTGTCTTCAGGCTGAAGGCTTTAATCTGTTAGAGTTCATGGAGATTCTTGTGTCCATGTGTTAGTGACATAAGTCTAGTTTTTTATTCGCACAACATCAGTGAGATTTTTATTCTCATACTGATCTCTCTCATGCTTCTCCTGTTATGACACAATGCAAATCGTCTGGCACAAGATCCAGTATGTCCCCTGCTTTGACCAAACTGTCAGTCCATCGCAGATATATATGTATATTTTAATATTTTAAATACAAAAATTTATTCAGCTCCAGTACAAGAAAACACCTGAGCTAAGTACTTCTGTCCATCTATAGCCACTGCAGGTGAATGTGGAGTGCTTTATTTCACAGAAACTCGTCACACACGGCTCGGTCAGAGAGCTGGACAGCTGTGTTTGCACATGGGAGTATTTGTCAGGTTGTTCTGTGTCTGGTGGGTGATCCGGCTCTGGGCTGGACATGGATTCTTTTGACTGATCCTAGTATGGACTGTGCTAATACCTTTTAAAAACAACAGGGTGCTTTTGTCTTCCAGCTTAAAATAGTCCCAAATGAAATTAATTCCTTGGTGAACTGTGTTTTTCTCAGTCACAAGGCTTTTCTTGTGAACTGCTCAATGTATATCCAGTACCACTCGAAGTATCGAGGGCCGCAACCAAGATTTTAGAGATAATGAGGTGAGTCCAATGTGATGTTAAAAGGCTCCAGTTTCCCTTGTTATTTCAAAACAATTAGGTCTAAATTCTGCTTCAAAGCATTCCTTCCACAGATAACATGATGGTCTGTATATATGTATTTATTTTGTTGGCATAAAAGAACTTCAATACAATAATTTAAATACAGAGTCTGAAATACTGCAATGAGCCAAGTGAAATGAACTGCTGAATGTTAATTGTTCTGCAGCACCCTAAAACCAATAAAACAGAATTATGAGAGTAGCCAATCAAGACCTCTCACAGGGAGGGTGTCCCTGTTTCTCTTTTTTGTGTCATCAATAACTGTAGCTTATCGTTACAATAGCACAGACTTTTAACCACTCTTCTAAGAAATTAATTAATTAATTAATTAAATAAGCTCTGACACGTCTGTTGTCTATGTGAGGGGGGCACATTGTTCAAGCTCCAACTTTACTCAACTTCTTCCCGTTTACATGTAGCCTTAGTACAGTAGTCTTGTAGGACAAATATCCATTAACACAATGTTATCCATTGCAACTCTACTGGTTCAGTCCAGCAGACGGCAACGTCACTAAACAAGGAGCAGTCAATAGCAAGATGACTGGAGGGACTCATGTAAAGTAGTCTGTTGCCACTTTACATGAACTATTGCATATTTGCTGTGATATTACTATCACAGAAGCCGCAGAATACAGCCAGAAAATATTTTATTATATTTATGAACAATGGGAAAGAAAGTAATTCCACATTTATGTTATTTAAATGTCTGAATTAAATAAACTCTATAGTCGAGGGTTTGTCTTTGGAGTGTGTGTCTGTAGCTGGAGTCAAAGTTTAGTGAAGCAAACTAGAAAACAACATAGCTCATGTGAGAGCAGACCTCAGTGCCACACCCTGGTAAATGCTAAGAAAAAAGATGGGCTTTCGGTCTTATCTTCAATGAGTTGGAAGCATTTACTGTGCGGTGAAGAACAGAAAACCCCACTTTTTGGGGAGTTTTCCTCCAAATGATTGTCCCTGATAAAGATCTGAACGGACGTAACGATCAATCGTCTTGGCAGGCAATACATACCCATTATTACTTTAAAGCCTCATCAAAGGCTAACATTTCGGTGTTTATGTTTGTCCCTATCTTCACTGTGATTGCCATACATACCTGACAGCAGTGCTGCTGCCACTTATAGCAGTTATTCTGAATGTAGAACAAGGTCTGTGCCTTCCTAACGTAGGAAATTGTTCAGTTTGGATTCCTCTGTAAGAGCTAGGGTTGAGCCGGATACTCGGCTGAAACGAGTATCCGGTACGGATAAAGCATTTTTGCCGAGTACAGTCAATATCCATGCTCGGATTGAAAAAAAATCGTTATTGCGTAGCTGACTGTGGCTCTCTCTCTCTCTCTCTCTCTCTCTCTCTCACACACTTCCGGTGCGAGTGTTTGGCGTGAGTGGCAGGGTTGGGTGAGATCTGAGCGGTGTGTTTTCACTTAGTATTATTTACGGGGTTTTTTGGTTCTTTTTTTCTGCATGGTTAAAAGTAAAGTTGTGACCTAGTCTTCACTTGTTGCGGTTATTGCGCGGGAAGAGATGGCGTCTCATGAAGAGATGCCGTCTTTGTCCTT
>JAPMOB010215339.1:0-10841 GCA_029875015.1 Lepomis gibbosus
TATATATACATACATACATACAAGGGCATCTTACGTCAGCAGAGACCCCTACTGTGTTTGTAGATAGACATATTGAATATCTTCTTAATGATCCAGATTTCAGTATAAAATAAAGGTTTTGTGAAGCTGTGTGAAACGTTATACTATGCAATTGTTTTGTTTCAATCCCTAACTCAACATTGTCAACAATTCATTCTCTGTTCACACAGAAACACACACGAACCCACACAAAAAAACAACACCACACAACACTGTCCTTTGGGATGAAAGGGTTAGCATAGGTCACCAGACACAGGTCTACAGCCCAACTTGTAACCAGGGTTTTTCATAGGTCCAGCATATTAGTATGAAAGGTGAACATAGATTACTTTAAGCAACAATATCTAGTAATCTTATCTTTAAACAGCTAAAAATAATTTTGATGGTACACTGAGTTGTAATAAGGAGAACGACATCTCTGTCATTGCCACTCTGGGCCTGAGGGACTGGTACTGCACTATGTAGTATTGAAAACCCGGGCAGGAAACCTATCACAGTGCATAATGCGTCAGGGCACACCAATGCACACCAACAAGACATTGTAATCATTCTAATGTGGAACTTCAGTAAAGCAGCAATGAAAGGAAATAATCAGTTTAGGTGAACAGTTTACTTGCATTACAGCAATGTAATACATATACAAACCACAGAAAAAATAAACAGATTTGACAAATAGGTTCTTTTCAGTTTTGTACTTTTTATTACTGAGAAGAGCGTTCAAGCTGAAAAGCTCCCTGAAGTCTGATGTGAGCAGTTCAATAGGTCAAACTTTGTTTTGTTTTCCACAAAATCGTGTGGCGTAGAGCATTGAAAATAGTACAAAGAAACACTTTTCAAAGGCAAATCATTCAAAAAGCTGTGTGCACAGGACTTACAGATAGGATAATGTATAAAACAAGTGTACTAAATTTGAGAGAAAGTTAATAAAATGTGGTAAAATGAAGCTGATGATGCTTTAGCGGACACTTATTTTTTTTTGCAAATGTTAGTAAAGCTGCAGTTTGATATAAAAGGGCTAGCCAGTGGTTCTGAATGATTCACTATACTGCCCAGAAAAGTGCACTTGGAGTAGGAAAGCTACTGGGCATCACCATCAGGCCATAATGAGACATAGAGACACTTTCTTGGTACTTTGAGATGCACTTTGAGCTGTTAGTTTGTATAATGTTCAGCTAGCCTGGTCGCAAGTTCGAATTCAATTGGAAAACTGGAGGGAATAGCTTTGCAGGTATAAAGCCAGGCAAACGTCACGTAAGACATTTAAACAAACAACAAATGCAATACATTTTAAAGGTAACCGAAGTTTCTATTTCAGATCCTTATTACATAAGCACATAAACTGTATAATTTTGATATTTTGATTAAATCCAGCTTATGCATGTTATGTTATTCTATTGCAGTACACTACGTCTTTCCAATTTACATAATATTATGTCAGATGTGGCGACACTGAAAGTATGTTTGATACCAGACCATGAGCCAAAGCATATTACTGAAAAAGATATCTCTTAAGTTCAGAGGGCAAAATACATCAGTCTGCCTGGCTGGCTACAGTGCTTGATAAGACAGCAAATCTTCTCTTGTCAATCATTAGAAAAGTACCCAGTTGTAAAACTCATCAAGTATTTCTATTGGACAAGTTAATAGAATGATAACTTCATACATTGTGTTATACACATAAATACTGTTTTTCACTGACATGTGGCAAAGAGAAAAACACCTGAGATGCTGTCTTTTTTTCCAATTCTGACGTCTCTAAAGCAAAAAAATAACAAAAAGCAAGGCATGCTGCTTAATGAAAATAAGATAATCAGATAATGGTAATGGGTGTAACACGATTAGATCTAAATGAAAACGCAGCATGCAATTCAATATGTTGGGCACCAAAATCAGTATAATACTATATAGTAGAATAAACTGGACACCTTTATCTTCTTCAAGCACTACCAAGTACAGACATGGTTTTAGAATCAGAGGCACGTACAGTTTGAGCCATAATAAGTTGTATGAAACAGCATTCCTTTTCTCCTGCGGGGAATAAATAAATAAATAAAAAACTTTAATGTGACCTGTTCTCATGCTGTATTGGAGGATTTAGTTTATACTGGGGTGAAGTGATAAACAGTGACTTAGGGGGGCCTTTCAAAGTTCTTGGGGTGATATAACAAGCTTAATTAGACAGTAATCATCAATATTTGTGAAACAGAAACAGATACAACCTAGAGAATTCAGGTCATGAGATATGGTGATAGTAATGTCAGCGGAGGACAGAGGTGATTTGTGTATAATGGTTGTTATTATGCATTGTATTGTGAAATGAGGCTTAAAGCATGGTGCATCAGGATGTCCAAGACTGCATGTTTTGCAGCATGGCCTCAAATCGCTCCATGTTTGGGGCATGAGCGTGGGCTAGGTTGTCCGTCAGGCGACTGTACAGACTGAAAGACTTCAACTCCAGCCAGATGAAACCAAAACGGTCCTCATCAAACAGCACAAAGAGCCCCGGGGTGCGCTCTGGACTTGTAAAGCCGTGCCCAGCGATCAGGCCGGTTCCATAGAAGCTGAAATGGAGAAACATTAAATCATCGATATTTTGATGGAACAGGTAATGGTTATGACTGCAAAATTTGACTTTAACAATCAATACCATCATAATTTCTTAAATATTCTTTGAGTGAGATCAGTGTTTTCTTTTAGAGTGATAAATGCGTCCAACCAAAAAATAAATCATGCAAAAGACTGGTCAAACAATTTATAAGTCAAAATCCCCATTTTTACTGATAAGATTGCAGCCTGTTGGCCATGAACTTTCAAATTTATCCAGCTACAATCAATCCACTTGTATACTGTATGCACATTGCACGGCATTGTAGCTGAGTTCTTACCATTTCCTGCAGGTGCGAGGGTACACCTCGTTGCGAGCCATAACCCCCAGAGGCAGGACGAAGGGCTGGGCTTCCGGAGGATCAGTGGTGGTGCTAGGGCCAGGCTGGCAGCTGTCTGAACAGCCACCATGGTCTGCCTCCACCCCTTCTACTGCGCTGGGACCACTACAGGCCCCCTCTGCTACACCTTTGACTGTGGCAGAAGTGCCCTTGGCCTGTTGTTCTGCTTCTCTCTGTACTTCATCGTGTACCCCCTGTACCAGCCGGGACAGCTCGTCTATGTTGCGCTGGTGCTCCAAGTCTGGGAGAACCACAGGCCGGTTCAGGTCAACATCCAGAGTGAGTTGACCTGCAGGAACATTGGGGTCTCCCTGCAAGAAGGAGTTAAAATTACAGTCAGCTCCACTAGCTGATTTGGTGGGTTAATGTTACATACTCTAGGTCAATAAAGTGGAAATGTTTCATTCAAAAGCACTTGGTGTGTTGAACTGTGTCTCAACTCACACACTTCCATAGCTCAATGGTTGCGTAGCAGAAGGGGGGGGGNGGTGAAAAATGGTGGCCAATTAAGCTGTGGCGGTTGCAAATTGCAAGCAAGTAAAAGTACGTTCATTTTTATGAAATCAGATTTGTGCTAATTAAGTCAAATAAAACTTAACTAAAATCAAACAGGTGCAGCCTACTAGATGTGTATGTAAGTTAGCTTTCACGTAGCTAATAATGTTAGCAAACTAGTTAAGTAATTTTAGCCTGTACTCTACAGATATTGTTGTATAACACTGTAACATCGTGGGATGTGCAGACCCAAACAGACCATTTGATGCAGTCTGCAAGGCTTAGCTTTACTTCTAACTTAAGACAACAAAACAGCTTGTATGGTACAGCTCAGATAAATTATGATCGATGTTATATTGAATACAGTTTTCAGTAAAGTTTCCAGTGTTTGGGGTTTCAAAAACAGCTCGCTGCACTGAGCAATGTGGCAGTCACTCAAACACTCACTAGCCAATAGGGATGCACCCCTGAAAAACCCGCCCACGACAGACGTTTGTGTTCGAACTGCAAACAAAAAGTCAGGCAGCACAAACTAGACAGCTGGCAGCGTGACCACAAAGCTGACAGTGGGAGCTGTCAGTCTGATCAGTGAGAAAGCAGCAGAGGGACTTCTTAGCAAAAAAGTAAAAGACCAATACTTTGTTTGCAAGTTATACATTTTACTTTTGAGAATATTTTCATTTGCTTCAGGTAGTTTTATTCTCCCTCAAATTCTTATTTTTTGTTTGACTGAATTGGCACAAATCTGATTCAATATGTTTTTAATACCACTGAACTGAAGTCAAGAGAGCAAACAAGCCGGCAGATATTTTGGCGACTGACATTTAAGATCAAATGATAATAATTTGGCATTAAAAAGAAGAAGAATTGTCATTTCTACGCAAGTAAGTACAAAATGTACACAGTGTATTACATGTTGTGTACTAGCTGAAGTTTCAGCATTGGAGTGGTTGTTAAAAGCTTGAGTAATTATAACAAGAATTTTGGCTGAATAGTTTGTTGTTGGAGAGGAGGATGATGACCTACAGCACATATTGGGGATATTAAATGATTCAAGAGGGCAGCTTGTGTTCATAGAATTGCCTACAATTACTTTATACTGCAGGGCAGACATGCATATGAGTCATTTTATTAGATCGAAACCACCAACCAAGGACAGCCTCTGATACTGATTATTCAGTAACTTACAGTGAGCTTGGTGGCTCTTGCAGAAGTACCATGGAAACTGAACATGACAATCTCCAAGCCGTGACTGCCATAGGTGCCTTTGAAGAGGCCTGGCTGCAGCAGGTCAGAGGGCATCACAGGGGGCAAGTAGATCCTCCGGTATGTCAAGCAGTTACTGACAAAAGAAAACAGACGAAAGCCACATCTTTACCTGTGCCTCTGCCAAGGCCATCAGAACTGCACAGACGGGTAATCTGAGTCATCTCTAAAGATAACACGCCATTCTTCATTCTACAGAGCAAGTTTGAGGAAAAGAAAAGTCTTACTCATATTGACTGGTATAAATGAACTTCATCAGGATGAGCTCCTGCATGTGCTCATGAAAGATTTCTTCCAGTGTCCGGCCCCATTCTTCCTCCAACCATGTCCTGAACTCCTGCACACATGTACGCGCGCATACACACACACAAATTGCAGAAGACTGATAACAGTCTGCAAAACATGAGTGTGCATAAATATTCATAACAGGTCATCAAGTAGTAACAGTTATCTGATGTGACCCACCTCCTGTCTGCCCCCTGGCATGCGGTGATGATCAGTCTGGTTACATTTGGTTGAAAATTCATCCTTCTTCACAGTCTAAAAATAACAATATGACACACATTAAAAAGGAGGACCAACTTTTATTAGCTTCTAACCTCAAATTAAAGTAGAATCAGTAATCTGTGCCAACAAATGTCCAGGTTATGTAGAGCTCATTTCTATGGTGCACAGAGAAGTCTTTGTGCTGTGTAAGCCCTGTACCTGTATGTCGCCTTTGTGAGGACCCTTGTGTCCGTACATACATTCCACAGTGGCCTTGTTGCTCTCCCACATGTGGATACGGAAGAGTGGCCTTCTCCTCATGGGATCCTCCACACGGGGGTCGTGAGGTGGAAGATACATCCAGCCAATAATAAACAGCCCGTCCACCTGAATGAAAAACATTTTTAATGAAATTATGTTCAGGTTTCCTGTCAAAGCATTAGCAGCTGAATATTGCCACATCATAAATGACTAGCAATGTGGGCTACTTCGTTTTTTGGTAACGGTTTCATGCAAAAGAGGTCAACAAGCTGTAAATTGTAGTCATTGTTCCTCATCATAATGCAAATGTCTTGACTGAGAAACACTACTTACCACAACGTTGAGCAATCCACCATAAGGCCCTATGTCAGGCTGCCATAAACCCAAGATATGTCTGTAAGGGTGAAGCACTGCAACACAAGAGCACAACATCACAACACACTAATCAGTTTCTGCAATGCTCCACCCGTACTTTACTAGGAGCTACACAGTGCATTGTTAAAAACACAAGAGGAGATGTTAAAATCCACAGACTCTACTTTTTGTTTAATGTCTGTCAGGATGGAGTCTATGAGATGTAAACCCAAAGTGAATAAAGTGTAAACCGACCACATTCTTGCGGCCAGTCTAAATAGCACACACAGCACACAGAATGATCTGGCCTCCCATTTCAAACATAACAATACAGCAAACAGTGTTGAGGAGAATTATTAACACATTTGCCATTCACACAGGATGCATAAACACTGCTGCAACTATTTGTTTACAAATTAAATCAATTAGAGTCCCACTCACACAACCCCTCATGCTGCAGCCATCCACTTTTAGGCCCATGTACATACAGTGTGTGTACACGTCTCTATAGTCCATGTGCTCGTAGTCCGGGAGGAGCTTCATAAAGCGCCCAGACTTCACCCGTGGGTTGATACCTGGACAGGCACAACACAGGCATGTGTAGAGCAGCCACGGACCAAGATGGGCCCAGTCCAATGCAGCCGTGTAGTGAATGCAGTAATGTGCCAAAATAATCTATTCAAAGGGCCAACAGGTGCCACCACTTTGCCTGGCATGTTTGGTGGTGGCTGGAATTTCAAAATGCAAAATAAGCTTTATATCACTGCTGAAAAATACATGAGAAACAGATGGGAGAGACTACATTTTTAAAAAGGAAAGCTGTATAAGAAGAGCCATAAGAATAGTTTGAGATAAAGTGGAACAGAGAAACCACATTTAAATTTAAAACAAACAAACAATTGTATGCATCAAGGAGATCTGGATACTGGACAAATATTACACGTACACACAGGAAAATACAAGGGTACAAATGTTAAATGACCTGATGGAGTATGAACGAACCAAATACTTCACTGGATCAATTTATAGATGACATGATAGCTGTTTAAACAGTAGTCAAACTCACATTTAACATAGAGGTCCCGGCTAGAGACTCCCCCCACTTCCACCTTCCTCAGATCCTCCTTCATACCAAACTCTGCAGAGGGAAAACACATAAGGGAAATAGCAGAAGATTTAAAATTCAAATTGATTTATTGATTCACAAGATTTCTTCTTTATGCACAGCTGGCCTGAGGCACAAGTGAATGAAGCAGCTGCTTAGGGCCAAACAGCCACCACAAGAACCCCCACAAAAGAACATTTAAATGTTAAGTCTCTTGGAGAGCTATTTTTTTGGCTTTACTCCAACCGCTTTCTTCTACCTCTGACACCTTAGAAAATGAGGGCTTGCCTTCAAAATGTTTACAAGGTTTAAATGCAGAACAACAACTTAACTTCTTGGATTTCATTCAGTGATTTTAATAGTACATTGCTGTTCTGCACCACACATAAAAGTGGCTTCCTACCTTACTGTGAATGCCTGTTATGCTGGTTGTTGTGCAACTTTTTCAGTGCACAACATTCTTTAACACTACTCTGATCTCACATACAGTTTGCATTTCCCTCACTCCTTGATTCTGTTACAGAGCAAAATAATGGCCCGAAATCACCAAAATTTCCTCCCAGCAAACTGCTTGTCACTGCATCAATGTTTTTTATTACTATACTGAGTCCTCTTACTATTAACAGAATAATTTAGTCAATTTTATAGAAAATGAAGGGTTATTGAATGACAAGGGCACATTACACGAGCCTCAAGCAAGTCATTTTTGTTTGACATAACAAATAAACAAATCAATCCATAATGTTATGAAACAGATCAAAGCAGTACATCTTGACACTGGAGAAGCTGGAGCGAGCAAATATTTTGTATTTTCTTTTATAATATAGGATTTCAAGTACGGCTGGGTGATATGATTATATTTCCCTACTGATTGCCCACAATGTTGCACATCAATGAGGTGAACTGCTTTGTGTCACTACTGGATCTTTGTGTTGGCTATTTTATACATTAACAACTTCTCATTTGAAAGAATGTACCTACTTTCAAAAATGTATTGATTAATGAAAAACTTAATTCTTCTTTACAGAGTGCACAACTTACTCTTTCAGCAATACTTCTTGACATGGAGTTTCAAAACATCAACAGTGAGCTGGGAGAATATCAGGTAGTGTATCTATATATTTTTCCAAAGTATTTGTGCATAATAATTTATACTATTAAACATATTTGTGCAAACCTGCTGCATTGCAATCCCCTGGCTAAAAACATGGGGTGGTTGTGATTAAAACAGTGCTCAAGGCCCCCAAAAGGCTAGGTCCGGCCCTGATTCAGTCTTATCAGTTGCACAGAATGGCTGACAGTGAGAGGCCTCGGTCTATTTATTACAGCGGGGTGACTGGGGATGCAGCGACTGGGTTAACAGTAATTTCCTTCATGGTTCCCGTACAGATCAATAGAAATGCTTTTAGGGAACACATTTCCTTTGAGTCCGGGCTGAGCACTGAGCCCGACAAAAATAACCTGTCGACATAAAGGAATCTCATAGTCTGGTCAACGCATCTGATATCTGTTTTTAATATGTGACTCAACTATTTGTTTAGCAGTCTAATGTTAGACGTCAAAGTTTAAGTTAATTCAATGTCAAGTAATCGTTATATATTTACCTTCCATGCACCGCCTTCTCCAGATGGTTTCGGTGTTAAGGATTTGTTGGAATTTCTTGCAGATGAGGGCAACATTTGGTAGTGTTGTTCCGGGAAGCAAGGAGAATATTTCCACTAAAAGCTCCGGCGGTAAATCCGCTAACGATTGCGGGTGTGGAGGTCCCGTGCTCCTACGATCCGCACAGCCTCCTCTGTTGACATGACCGCTGCCATATTCACAAGCGTCACTCGGCCCTGCAGTGGCGACGGCGCTCTCCGGGCCTCCTCCACCGACGTCGCCGCCTTGCCTCTGGCCCACGATCCGCTCTTCTTCTTCCTCGTCCATGTCGGAATCGCTACCCGGATCCTGCTGGCTATGCCGCTGTCGCCGCCTGCACCTCCGCGACTGACCCACTCCGCAGAGCCTGGCACAAACAGCCATCCGTAGTCACCAAACAGGTAACATTACATCACTACAACGCATCGTCAGCTGCAGTGTGGCTAATCTCCTCCTGTCTTTGCGAGCATGGGCAGAAACATTTCTTCCGACGTCACATCGGTGCACGTCTTGCACGTCACGGGGAGCGTGGTAATTTACCTTACTACCAAAAGCGGTAATGGTTGTATATGCCTACAGAAGTTTGTGTTATGTTGGTTAATGAAGCGGATCCATGCTTACTGTGTCTGTGTCTGTGTCAGTGGTAGAGGAAGTATTCAGACCCTTTACTTAACCTATGTAAAAGTATGTAGTATTTAATCGTTCATTTTCCTGATATCATCAAAATAAAAAAGTAAATAAGAACATTATAAAAGTTAAACTACACAATGTAGAAAAAAATTGCCCCTGCGACTGTTACACTATCATTAGACTATCATGAAGCATGCATTAATGTAAAAGTAGGATTTTACTGGTGTAACGTAAGCTGGAGGAGGCGAGTCATTATAGATTAATCTGCATATTAATAATTACATTGCATTAATCAATTGATTGTTTGTTGTTTTTAAAAATATATGTGATGGTCCCTAGGCCTCACGACAAATTTTCTGTTTCTTTGGTTGCAAAGATCTGGGGAGTGGCTCATTTGAAGTGATGCCTGACACCTGGGTTGGCGTCTCCTGCTCCTCTCCTGTTTGGGATGGATGGACTTTAGTTGATTTATTTTTGTTTTCTTAGAACTATAGGCCTACATGTTCACATGTCCACACACATTACTGATAAAAACTTAATTCTGCTTTTTTAAAATACTTTGATTTTACTTAAAAGAGCAATATATTCATCTTTTAAATTAAAATTTAAAACACAGTATGTAAGAAACTAATGTCTGTTAAGTAGATTTGAGAAGCGGAGACAGAAATGTTAAGTGTTGCTATTACAACCCATGTTTCAAGGAGTTAACGCCGAAGTGCCTTAACCAATTAGAGCGCAGGTTCGCAGCCTAGAGCACTGCGTGTGGCAGTCAGACGCTGGGTGACGCTGAAGAGAGAGGTCTTACTTCTGAACGGTAAAACTGTAACTCCGATATAACAGTAAAATCACATTAAAACGTTGTTAAATCAGACTGCTAACCTGCATGTTTGAGGCCCTGTTCACGGAAACCTGCCGAATGACAAAGAAATCCCCGAATTGGTGAGTCGCGATTAAAAAGAAAAATGCTGCGCCACGAGGCGCTAGTCTAAGCTAACGTTAGCGAGTTCAAGTGAATAGGCCTGGAGCAAACAAAATTAGCATTAAGTGATGAACAGTTGTTGAAAGCCTTAAATAACGTGAATCTGTTTAGAAACTCAAGCGGAGAGAATATAAAAACATCAGTGTTATATAGCTTAGTGCTCTTTTTCTTTCTGGCTGGTAAAGCTACTGTTTACTGAAGCTACATAAGTTATGTTTTGTCAGGAATTTTTATTTAATTGGTGTAACGTTCAGTTATAATATTTAGGAGGATCTATTGACAGAAATGCAATATAAAATCCATAACTGTGTTTTCAGTGGTGAATTGTAACCTTACATAATGAACCTTTTGAAAAATGAACCTGTTTTTATTATATTAGGCTACGTTCAGACTGCAGGCCTTAATGCTCAATTCCGATTTTTTCCCCAGATCCGATTTTTTTTGTTTGACAGTTCACATTGTTGTTTAAATGTTGCCCATATCAGACTCCAGTGTGAACTGTCCGCGGCCTGAAAGTGACCGGCATGCGCAGAAGAATAACACGATGTCACACACAGCAGGCTGTGGCAGGCTACAGAAGTAAACAAGGAGCAACATAGCTCTGGTTAACTCGCGGGAGACTCCCGTTTTTCATTTTCCT